>KQ961984.1:194499-227767 GCA_001563735.1 Leucoagaricus sp. SymC.cos | reverse complement strand
GGGCCTGCCTACTCTAAGCTCACCCGAGCGAGCAAGGACTTTTCCAAGCATGGAACCTTTTTCGCGAATCTTTTTGGTGAGGGCGCGTGTGTCCACGCCATAGAGAGCGGGAATGTCGTTTTCCTTTAACCATGTAGAGAGTGAAGAATTGGCAAGGAAATGGCTGTAGTCCTGAGAGTAGTATCCGACAATAAGTGCGGCGACATGGATACGTGAAGACTCGAATTCGGCGGGCAGGTCATCCAGGGACGGTGGGCACTCAGGGACGCCATAATTACCCACAAGTGGATATGTAAGGACAAGAATTTGTCCCTCGTAGGAAGGATCAGTGAGCGATTCTGTGTATCCGACCATACCTTAGATTCAAAAAAGTCATAAGTAGAATTTAGCGGACGATTTGCATGAGCACGAAACCTGTTTGAAATACACATTCGCCAGAGATGCTCTTCTTCCCGGCACCGAAGCCGATCCCACAGTAGGCAGAACCATCTGCGAGTTCTAAGACTCCGTCGACGATCTCTGTGACATCTTCGCTGAGTGAGGCAGCGGTAACCGGTGGCGCGGGAATGGTGGTGAAATCACTGTTGGCGCGAAGGAGGGCGGGGCGAAGAGTGTCGAGATGTCCATTGGGGACAGAAAGTTTTTGGGACATGATGTAAGATAAATCAGAACAATGCTGACTTCGTCTTCCTCGCCACTCGAATTTGAAGGAGCCTAATGCGAGTGGAGAGGAAGAGGAGAAGAAGAAGAAAAAGTTCCCAGATCTAATCTCCCAAATTTCATTGTTTGGCTTTGTGTGGTGTCGATTACAGGTCATCTGCATCGATACTTATCTTGAGCCGGATCTGTCTGCAAATGTTTAACTAAAACAATGACATCACGAAAACATTAAGCGCCAGACGAGTGATTATATCGCCATATCTAGCTACGATTAGGTATCACAAACAGTCCCAGATGTGGCTGGATAACCATGTTTGTTGGTCAAAAAGAAAAAAGAAACTGAAATAAAATAAATTCACCAAAAAGGAAATGGAAAAGAGACACAAATTCTCAACCTTCTTTCAACACTTCCGAAACCTCGAATTGACCTCAAACAACTGCAAAAAGGCTCAAACGGTGTGATACGTGCTGTGAGAGTTCGGCGCTGACGCGCCGGGTCCGGGAGTTTGGTATCCTCGGTATCCTGCATCGATGACGTTAATGGGCGAAAACAAAATAAATGAAACGTTATCGTATACCGCTTTTTCGGCTCTATGCCTGATAACACTGGATTAGATTAGATGCTTGAGTGATTGCTAGATAATCTCGACGACAACCAATGCGCCGGGGCGCTTGTTTCCGCGCTGAGCGTGAGAAACTTGATGGTCCTAAAGTTGACATTCCTCCCAATGATATATCAGTGCAGGTACTTCATTGAAAAACATGTAACATGATAGAGTAAACTTTCTGGGGTGTGTGGCTCACAGAACATGGCTGGGAATTTTTTTCCAGAAAACAAGGAGGATGGGCTGAGTGATGGACCCGTTGAACATGTTACATCATATACATTCAGGTATTTATTTGCTACTGAAGGTAGTTGGTCCCATAACTCCAGTATTTGTGTCAATCATAGTCATAAATTGGAAATTTTTTTGCATTCTTTGCCAGCTTCAGTGAAATGTTGCGAGCAGTGAACTCAATTCTTTCTGTGCCGGCCAATCAATACTGTGTGATTACAATCCTATATTCAGGTGATGACCAGTTATGTAATTTATGGAGGTTTCCGGTATCAGGATAGCGCTACCTGCTACAAACACGGCCAACCAGCCCCAGATCGTCAGATTCTTTCCGTTTAGCTTTACATAGCCCAGCGCTCAAATTGATCCATTTTATCTTAAAGTTGGCACGATATCGGGCACACCTGTCCTCAATCAAAGTGTCTATTCCATGGATATCAATGTCAAGTGGTAATCGCTCCAGGATACGGCGTTGTAAACCGTCCTGGAGCACAGACTAACGTCTAATCGGTGTAAGCATAGTGTATCCCGGCTATCTTTAGGCACGGTGATTGATCCTTACCTGCAACAGCCACACGTTAAGCAGTCCACGATTGTCGCGATACATCCACTTATCCCTGATTTCCCGGTCTCAATAAGTGCCCGAATTTTGGGGACGTAGAAAATGCGTACACCTAATACTACACTCCAAACACCCCGCTATTACATCCACGATTGTCATGACACAACTTCCTATGCACTCGGCAATGCCTGTATCGATCCAATAAGCTCGAATACCGGTGTCAGATACCAGCCGCCTAGCTCACCTGCAAAGCAGGAGAATATACACCTACCCTGTGGTCGGACGAACTGGGTCAACTGAAGTATCGGAGCACGTACCCCATTTCGACAGCTTGTTGGAGCGGGATGACTGCTGCGTGGTGATGTCAAGTCCAGCTCAACCCTGGCTTATATCCTCAAAGATAACGGACGCTCCACAACATAGGCCACCTATGACACCATTCAGAAGACGTATCAGGTACGCAGCATGAGATGCCCTTCGGAACAAAGGCAACTACCCCACAAGTAAACGAATGATGGATGGAACTACAGAGAGTCGCTTAAGACATACGTCATGATGGAGCTGCTCTTTCTCCGTTCAATGCTGAAAGCATGAAAAGCTGCAACTGCTGGATATTATCGGTAAGCTCTGAACTGTATCCGGAGTAAATAGCTTTCCTACGCTACTTCTTGCTCAAGCTTGTTTGTAGACCTTGGTTAATCGGTCTGCATGGCCATTGCTCAGTCGCACCATATACTTAACAACACACAATTCTCTTATAAGTGACACAAACAAGTTACACCTTTTCTCATAATACTATCGAAACCCATAAACCAGGAAAGCCATTTACAAAGAGAAGCCTTAGGAAAGTCCAGACAAAACTTCCCATCAGCAAGTTTCAACATATCCAGTCGTCCAGAGCCATTGTCCTGAAGACCCGGCCAATAGCATTTAGAGGCTAATGTTAATAGGTGTACATCCAATAGCAATGAGGCCATTCTAATCCCACTAGTCAGCAAACACGCATGTCTCCGCTTGGAAAAAGGCGACAAAATACTCACGAAGTTATTGTTCTGGCAGCAAACGGGCTGGGCAGAGCTGTGCAAAACGAAAGTAAAAATAGCGCATCAGCCATCAATCCTTCGTTCTATATTGGGTGGGAGAATTGCTGAAAGCAATTGAATAAGGTTCAATGGCATCGGACCCGACGAACAAGATGTCGAGTAAACAGCTGTGCCTTTTGAATCGGGTAACGGACGGCATGGAGCTGTCAATTGTCGTGGAAAGATACTTACCAAGAGTTGCCGCCTTTGCCAATGACGCTGAGGGGGCTACAATTAAGGCCGCTGAGAAAGTTTGGATTAGTCTCATGCTAGATTGCGGCGCTCAAAAGGATGTCAAGCTTACACAAGGACGGAGAGGTCCTTAAGAACGATCCCGAGGAGGCCAAGGAGAAGACTGGCAGGACCAGAGCTAGCCGACTGGACGCTGTTGCCTATATTCCCGTTGGTTAAATCAGAAGAAGAGACGGAAGAAAGAGAGGCTTACAGCATTGCAAGTCACCGGTATTGCACTGGCTAGCCGGAGCAGTCGTGGAAGTCGGGGGCGATGTCTACATCGAGCTGAGCATAGGTAGAGGTACTAATGAACGATAATATTCATCACTTACAACAGTGACGGTAGTCTGGACGGGCTTTGTAGTAGTAACAGGGACCGTGATGGTAACCGGTTGAGTAACAGTGGTAGTGATTGGTTTGGTGACAGTAGTGGAGTCGGTCACCACTGTGGTCACCGTGATGGTATGGCCTTGCCTAGGACCGAAGTCAGTAAGAGGCCCCAGCGGGTCAGCAAGCGCAACCTACGAGATAGTAGTGTAGGTGGTTGGTTTACCGCCGGGGATGGCAGCCACGAAAGCGGCGAAGGCAATGTAGACATAAGCAAAAGCGGCGACGCGAGAGAACATGGCGAATGAGCAAGGGAATTCGTTAGATAGCTGAACAACTGAGAGTGCTTGTTCGACTGGCGAGTCCAGTAGACCTCCAACGCCTTTTATACTGTAAAGATCCTGGTCAGACAGGCATAAACAAATCGCCTCTCGGTACGAGGCTAGTCCTTAGAGCGAACACCAAATCAAAAATATTCGTACTTAGCCGATCCGAGGACGGAAACCGCATGCTCCACCTAGCGAATCTCTTCACCGATAGGCTCAGAGGCAAATTTTGCCTTGTCTAATTGTGTTACAACTCCCTTTGGGATATCGGGCTGTATTCCCATCAAGGACAGATGAATGAGACTGACACCCCTGAGAGATCACTTGTGAAGTTTCTTCAACAGTAATGGACGTTTCCGTGACAATTGGCCGATGGAGGGATTGACATGTGCTCACCGATTGGCCGGTGTCAAGCCTTTCTTTTGCAGAACGCAACTTGTCAGCATCGGTTCGAGGAGAAGGCGGTAATTCAAACATTCATTTGTCGAATTTTACTCACATTGCAAGATTTTATGCGAGATCTTCGTCGGCTGCAATTATCCGCAAATCGAGGCAGTGGGCGTTTCCTCTCTCACTCCACCTTGACATGGGGCAGGATTCAAGATCATCAGCTGCAGTCAACGCATGGGAGTTCATTCAATCATTGGCTCAAGCATACAAGCCCCGCGTTGTGAGCGCAAACACAAATCGGTTGGGGGCTTGTGTCATAACTCAGTTTTCACAATGTATAGTCTGCCCTGCAGTTCGTCGATTCACACTCTGGGGAACATACATTAAAACATTTTCGCAAAGAAATGGGTATTATTCCGAGCATTTCCGCCATAAAAATCCAATTAAAGACTGTTTGCATTGAAGAAATCCACGAAAAAAAGAAAATTATTAAAAAGAAACATCAAGGACATGCGTATCATGAGACAGCAGAAGGAGTGAGGGATGTCGTAATGAACTGGAGGATTTGAAACGAGGTCAACAGTCTTACGGCTCTTCTTCCACAGCCTCCTCTTCGTACTCGACCTCTTCCTCAATGCTGAAAAGCGATCAGAAAGGCGCATCATAGTCAAAAATTGTTCACTCACGTAGCATCTTGGTATTGCTGGTACTCAGCAACAAGATCTTGCATGTTGGATTCGGCTTCGGTGAACTAGGTGGACAGGTGAGCGACGAAACATTGTATGGATTGAGAATAACTCACCTCCATTTCGTCCATACCCTCCTGTGTGTACCAGTGCAAGAAGGCCTTCCTCTTGAACATGGCAGTGAATTGCTCACTCACACGCTTGAAAAGCTCCTGGATGGCAGTGGAATTGCCCAAAAAGGTAACAGCCATCTTCAAGCCACGAGGGGGAATATCACATTGAGCGGTAAGCACGTTGTTGGGAATCCATTCCACAAAGTATGCAGAGTTTTTGTTTTGGACATTTTGCATCTGTTCCTCGACTTCTTTCATGGAAACCTTGCCACGGAAGACGGCAGCGACCTATGAACATTTCAGTATCGCGGTCAAAGAGTTCCAAGGTCAAAACTAACGGTGAGGTATCGTCCATGCCTCGGGTCAGATGCGGCCATCATGTTCTTGGCATCGAACATTTGTTGAGTGAGCTCAGGAACAGTAACAGCACGGTATTGTTGGCTACCACGAGCGGTAAGAGGAGCAAATCCAGTCAAGAAGAAGTGAAGACGGGGGAAGGGAACTGTGAATCAACGAGAAAACATTGGCTACGATATCGAGCAAAAAGTCGTCAATAACTTACCCATGTTAACGGCCAACTTCCTCAGGTCAGAATTTAGTTGACCAGGGAAGCGCAAGCACGTTGTGATGCCGGACATGACGATGGAGACGAGATGGTTCAGGTCACCGTAGGTAGGCGTCGAAAGCTTAAGGGTCCTGAAGCAGATGTCGTAAAGGGCTTCGTTATCAATGCAGAAAGTTTCATCCGAGTTTTCTACGAGTTGGTGGACTGAGAGGGTGGCATTGTAGGGCTAAAATCTAGTGAATATATAACCGCAGAGTACACAAACCCGGTACATTACCTCGACGACAGTGTCGGAAACCTTGGGGCTGGGAACGACAGAGTATGTGCACATCATTCTATCGGGGTATTCCTCACGAATTTTGGAAATGAGAAGGGTACCCATACCAGCGCCGGTACCACCACCGAGCGAGTGGCTGATTTGGAATCCTAGAGGAGACATTCATATCCATCCATATATTGTATGTAGAGGCGTACCTTGAAGGCAGTCAGTCCCCTCTGCCTCCTTGCGCACCACATCCAATACAGCCTCGACAAGTTCAGCACCCTCGGTATAGTCTGGTTTCGAAAATAACGTAAGTAAACGCTTATTAGGGTTTGATCAGGTGATTGATGTCAAGAATTAACGTGGGGTTTTCAACACGAAGCACGACGCGATGCGTTGGCTAGGCGATTTCTTGCCGATAACAGATGTTCGCAATGAAACGCGCATAACAGTTATGAGAGATGGTTTTGTACTCACGTCCTTTGGCCCAGTTGTTACCTGCACCGTTCTGGCCATACACAAAGTTGTCGGGGCGGAAAAGGGCGCCCATCGAACCAGATCGCACAGAATCCATGGTTCCAGGTTCAAGATCGACCAGGATTGCACGCGGAACATACTTGTTTGCACCGATCTCATTGTAGTAGACCGAGATGCGTTCAAGTTGAAGATCGTTGTTGCCTATGTAGAGACCGTCCGGCCCGATACCGTGTTCGTCTGAAGTAACCTCCCAGAACTTGGTACCTGAGTAAAGTAGTGAAGAGCTGTCAGAAGTTGAATGGTGTATAAGGCGGGTCAATGCATACCAATTTGGTTACCGCACTATTAACAGGAGTCACACATTCGATGAGCCACGTCAGCTTCACCAAGAGAAGATATAAAGTACCTGGCCAGTCTGAATGTGAACAATTTCACGCATACTGTTGATCGAAAGTCAGCATATCCGAAATAATCAGGGAAAGTGGTACGAGAAGACAGCGCGACAAAGAGGCGCGTTCTATGGTGCTTGACAACCATATATGCAGCTAAGTCGCGTCGCAACCGGTTGCCACGTTGAATGAAAAGACTCACGTTGAGTATTATGACCGGGGGTAGAAGAACGGAAAGGGTATGTCACTGCAAGCAGGTGGATTGGACACGAAGACAAGAAAATATGTACCAAATGCGCTAATGGTGGAGTTGGAAAATTTCAAGCTCAGATTGATGTCCCGGTGGCGCGTGCGCAATTGCCTTATTGCCCCGCCTCGCCTTGGCCTCGTGTACTGCTAACCGCCGATGACTATCTGTCCGCTACCTCAACAGCATGGACATAAGGCGACGCCTCATTGCTCCCATAATAGACGCTTGCCAGTGGCAGACTATCTTCCGAGCCAATTTCTGATTCCAGCAAACCAAAAATAGGATATTTGAAGTCAGACTCTCTGATCTCGACTGCTTTCTAGTAGTCTTGGGCTATGATCTGTAAATCTTTCACAGGTCTCCTCTTCGCATGATTTTTGGCACATGTTAAATAATTGATACCTGACTTCCGGATCTGTCGGCTATTTATGAGCTCGTCCATCCGACTGTGGGGACGTGCTGGATGATCTCGCTTCTTCTGCTGAGCTTTCAAGTTTGGACCTGTTGCAAATTATACGGTGGTCCCCAGACCGCTCGGCATCCTGGGAGCCAGCTTAGGCTCCTTCGTTTCAATCACATACCGTAGCCCTCAAATGACCAAGATGTGACATTTGGAATCACGGTATACATTACATCCTTCTCTGTTTGCCCCTACAGGAATTTCGAGTAGTAAAACCCTCAGCCTTTATAAATTGATGTTAATCGGAACGCAGCCAATGGCAATGATGCCGCTCTAAAGATGAAAGCACAGGTTGGTGGTCGTCCACAAATGTCTCTTTTGGTAAACTTACGAAGTTGTTGTTCTGGCAGCAAACCGGCTGAGTGTGGCACGAATTCTGACCGATGCCGAGAATATCGATCGGAGAGCATGTAATTCCTCTGTTAATTTAAGTTAGCTCTTCTGCAAGACAAGAAATGTACATGCTATTCTTACACCAGCGCCTCGACGCCCTGGAGCACGACACCAAGGAGGCCCAAAAGGATACCAACGAGACTACCATCGGACTACGACGGCGTTAGTGAGTAAGGACTTAAACTCATATCCTTTTGCTTACCCTTTCTAGGGCGTTGCAGCATTGCAGGTTACCTGTCCCGCATTGGGAAGCGGGAAGAGGTGTCGTAGTCGGTGTCTGATGGGCTTTCAGTGATCAGCTTGTCCCAAAGTTTGCAACTTAACGCACGGGGGTCACTGTTACAGTGGTGGTCGCCGCCACAAGGACAGTGAAAGCAAAAAGGACGACGAGAAGTGTGCGAAGAACAGAAGAAATCATTTTGTATACAAGAAATCACGTTGAGAAACTTGCTGCCTGAGGTCAATCTAGGGACCGTATTTAAGGAGGTGGACTGGCTGGAGCCCTGTCGCGCCAACATCATGGCTCAAGCGCTTGTACAAGTTCTCGGAGACCGAAAACACGCACAGAAACTCTGAAATGTGTCATTTGTGGTGCAGTAAACAGGACGCTCGGCCTCTTCTTGGCCTATGTGAGGTGACATAAATGATGAGGCGTGTTTCTGACATACATGGGAAACTTCGTCCTTGCGAATGAGAAGTCCACCAATGATATCTCTATCCGGCTTGCCGTGCGCAGGGTTTTGTTCATGATCAAATTGACACAGCCGGCATCCGAGGCTTATGTGTTGCGAAGAATGAATTGCGCTCCTATTGGTTAAAGAGGGATTGACGACCCTGGAACCAACGAGGAGATCCCCCCAATATGCCCCCCGCTCGACGAGAATACATATTTGAATCTCCACGGTGCCTCGAGGATCCCGTCAAATGGGTGGTTGATGCGATCAAATTGTGGAGCAACTGTCCCAATCCCCTGAATGTTATGAGCTAGCATAGGCTATCACATGTTCTTTCTTTCGATGATCAAAGAGAACAGAGTTATCTGTTGACCTTTCTAAATCCTCAACCACGAGTACGCCGAGAATTTTATAATTGTCAAGACATCGTGAAACACGCTTTCATCGCGAGAAGCTCTACTTGACAGTGGTGACATTCTTCCACATATGCAAAAAGTATATCTGGGGATTCCTCATCTCGGATGCATCTCGCGACCGCACTGCTGCGGTGGGTTTTCTGTGGTCTTCCCGCGTTCAGAATTTAATCGGTATAAGCCGCTTACCGCCTCCAACATAGGACTACCCCTCGACCACCTTTTGATATTGATTTCATCCCTGTGCGACCAGGGTGGTTAGCAAAAAGCGCTTTAAGTTTGAGGGCAGGGTAGATAATCCCGTCCTCTGATTGGGCTATGTATAATACTTTTCCGGAAGTAAGAGCGGATCCACTGACAATTCTGAAAACCAAATCCCGATGCGTGGTTCAACACATGGGTTGTTCGCCTCGTCCTTGAACATTCTCATGGTGGTCATGCGGACGATTTGGTGTCATAAGGTAACCGTGTGCAGTAGCTCCATTGTGAAAGCTGTAGTACCATGAAGCGAACATCTACCAATGGAGGAGGATGACTGTCAATGCAGCAGCTCAACTCATTTGGACTTTCGGGTCAGATTATAGATATCTGATACCCTACCTACTAGTAAAGTCAGGAATTAGATATAGCTTCAGCGTCAATTACCCCTGAGCAGGGCACTATAATGGCTCGTGGAGAAGCTGTAAGAAGACTCGGATCAAGGTTACCAATGCAGAATAGAATAACGTCCCCAGGCACTGATTTGTCTCGGGTTTGAGTTTGGCCACTTGTCTCAAATTTGTGATTATCACACCACCATATATCCTTCAAAAGAAAATCGGCGGAAGACGATTAGGGATACAATTCGGTTGCGTCAAGCACGTACAAATAAATCTAAGAAGTCCAGAAGTCCGTCAGTACAGAAAGCTATGAAAACAACACGCGTTGAATGTAGGGCAACATACAATTCGGTTGCGTCAAGCACGTACAAATAAATCTAAGAAGTCCAGAAGCCCGTCAGTACAGAAAGCTATGAAAACAACACGCGAATGTAGGGCAACGAAAGTCCATGCAAGCGGAATTCCATCCAACACGTCACTCAGGTAATTTCTCATACGGAGTTTTGTAAACCCATGGAGGATACCCCACGGCTGTCTGGTAGGCTGCCTGAGAAGACGTCGAATGTTGACTCAGTCTTTCGTTATGCTTCCCTAAAAGTGAAAGCATTGCATCGTCCCGTCCCATTCCAGGAACACCTTCTGGTACATCATCTGCAACTATAGCTCCTGTCCGCCTATCCAAGCGGAACTTAATCCCTTCTAGCTTCTTTTCCAGCTGGAGGGTAGTATCGTACGGGAGGAGTAGCTCTCCGAAGCCAGACCTAGCTGTCAACGCAGTGATGGAGGCAATGCTTCCCGGAGGGGTCGCGAGTATCAACTTCTTTCTTTGCCGATAGTTGAGAAAGTGGATGAATAGCCCCAAAACACCGATCACGAATAAACATGTGGACAGTATATGTCCGGGCAAAGGGCTACCGGGTGAAAATGTCAGTCTTCTCATTCAGTTTATTGGATAGGAACAAGAAGCTCACTCAATCCAAAGCCTGGGTTGCAAAGAAACAGATTCGGCGGGTATAGAAGAGTTCTGCTTTGTGAAGTATATTGATTTTCCAGATACTGAAAGATGTTGGGTCTTGTGGAAATTGGTGAGTAACACGAATTTCAGAGGAAGAAAAGTGCTCGATTTCTCACATAAATTGTGTTTGTGAGATCCATCATTCCGTTTGGAAGATCAAATATTGCTTGCAGGCCTCTGGGATCTTCTGAAGCAGTACGGAAAATTGTGCCAGAAACACCAGAGCTGATTGCTGTTGCACGTGCTTCGATGAAGGGGTCTTTAGATTGGTTGAAGATCAGGCTGGGGGTAATCATTGAGCATCGCTACCATAAACTGAATGTGTTGCGGGCTCACCCATTGAAGGCCCTTCCATTCTGAGGCGGTCCTGTGACATTATTGCTTTCGTTATAGTCGCCAGACATGAAGCAGCTGTCAAGCCTCCCATCAATGAGGTGTGCAGTAGCCGTGACAGCAAAGGGTTTGAGGGCAGGTGAACAGAATATAGTCTTCGCTTCTGGGACCTGACCATCGCGGAAGTGAAAGTACCTGGAGTGATATGAGTTATCTTCTATCAAATGTGAAGATAATCTACCTACCAAAACATGATTCCCCGGAAGTTAGGGTCAGGTTCCGGATCATTTGGGCATGAAGTACCAACAACTCCGTATTGCTGAGTGGCAGCCTATATTTTCATATGAATATAGATCAACGAAGGGGACACTAGTCAAACTCACAGAGGTATCGAATGTTATGTTCCGCGGCTGGCCATCAACAGCAGGGACACAGCCCTCGACTGATGTCGCTGTGAGATTGAATACAACGGTACTGTTGATGGGTACGAGTTGGATGCTTCCGCCAGCCGGATTAGCACAGTTGGTTAGAGTACTGATGGCAGTCGTATTGACAGTTAGAGTATCGTTTAGCCCGGAGTTTTTAGGAAACTGCCAAGCCCGGTCGATTCGTTTGAGCTTCTCGATAGGCCGATGGAATATAGTACTCACGTCAAAGGCAGCCGTTGACCAGTTACGAAACACGAAGGGTGGATCTCCTAACCCGTGTAAAGCGGCAGCGTTAACGTATCCCGCAGCGGCCAAGAATGCATTCAACTGGCCAATGTCATTAGCCAGTGATATGGTCTCCAGGTTCGTGATCGGTTTCCCTGGAGCGAGGTCAGTATTCGTCAGAATCATAAAAACGAAGCGCTCACCCTCGGTCTGTGGTGTCTGCCGGATTTGGAAGATGGAGCCAGCTGGATGGTGTCATCTTAAGTACAAATGGAAAGACAGTTCGGGTTTCTCACCTAGCGGCGAAAACGAGTACGTTATGAAGCTTGTCAATGTAGAAAGAAAAACGATTCTGTGTTTCCATCGCATTGCGTGGAAAATAGAGAAGAAAGGTCCACGTTGGATCTAGAATCGAGTATGAGCCAGTGTGAAGCCACAAAATCAGAGGCAATCATACGTAGTCCAGTAACAAGCTCTCCTCGGCGCAAGCGTTTCCCCTGTGAAGTACGACGTATGGCTGGGCAACCTCATGAAATTCGAGGTATTACCAAGTGTGGCGGAACTCACCTGAAAAGCTCGAAGCAACCAATCGTGGTTTCGATAAAGAATGGCACAAGGGAGAACGATCCTGTTGAAGAGCCATCAGCAGGAGGCCTCTGAGCACAAGAGCAGCTGATCCCAGCAGATTATGCCACAGCGCACGAAAATAGGCGCTCTTACTCACAACGTAGGTATGATGGACTAATAGAGCTTTCAGTAAGAAGGTGAATGCCGACGAGGGCCTAGACACTTACCGAAAGAAACTGCCCTGATACAGTACCGAACACATTCACCTGTGGAACCTTGAATCCTGATGGCGATACCGGTATAGTCGTAATCAGTAAATCCGATGGGAGGTGCTCATCTACGCCTCATACCTCCGTTTCGACTTGAAAAGTCTGTCGCGATCTCCAGTGCTATTCCCATTGCTATGAAGACGAGGGGTGTTCCGAGAGTGAACACAAGCTGGCCGTAAAGGGGTTTCTGTGGAAATATAAAACAGTCGCGTGTGTCAGTAATGATTGATCTCGAGGTTAAGGTTCATGGGCAGCCCACAAAAGCAACTGGGCGACGACCTTGCAGTTCGTCCTCGGGCGCAGGTATGCTATCGACAGTTTCCCGAAATCGTTTCGTGCTGCCGCTGCTGTATTGCCCATCGAAATCACCGAGTACTGTGGGAGTGAGGCTTTGATTTGAAATGGCATGTCTCCGCGATTCAGTCATCTTGGAAGATGCAGGTTTCGAAGAGACCGGGTGTGTGTGGTTAGGCCAGTAGGTGAGGAAATAAGAGCATGGAAAGGGTACAGCCTGGTAACATGTGTGACAACTTGATGATTGATGCGCTCAGGGCAGCCCTGTTCGGCAACAGCGATTTCAAGACCATGGGAGCAAAATTTGGCGGACAACGGTTCAAAACCACTGTTGCCGGACAGGCCTTTTATTGTGAATGCGAATGTATTACGTTTTTATCATAATCATTACAATAAGCATTCAATAATACACGTAGGAAACTGACTCGCCGGCCTAGTGTATGTATAGCTCGTGGCGACATGAGGTGGCTTGTGACCAGGGGCACAGCCGTTCTGCTATTTTTAGATATCAAAATCTCGGTCTCTCAGGTTTTATTATGTTCGAGTGCTTGGGGGAAAGAATGCAATACACTTCTGAACGGCTTGATGTAAATACATTAGCTGAGGCTGAAACGTTGTCAACAAGAGATCAAACATCCTTCGTACACTCCTGCACCAGCGTGTCACCACCCACACAAATAACTGTTACCGCGGTCATCCATGCGCTTGCGTCACCTTGTAGCCCTTGATCAGTCATCTTGAGAGCTCGAATCTCAATAGTCACTTTCATAATCCGTGTCACTACCATCGTCGTTCCCCTCTGTTTTCTGAACAATGTTATTTGGGTCAAATTCCTCGTCAGAGTCTTCTACAGGAGGAGATCCCAGCTGATTGGTGGCGCCTTGAACACCCTGTGTAGTTCCACCACCGACGACAAGGGCTGTCCTTGAAGTGTGCTGCTCGTCTATTGCAGCGCCAGAGACCATCGCGCGCCAAGCGTCGAATATGTACCTGTAATAGAATGTAAACAAAGCAAATAATTGATCGCGAGATGGCCGAGACTCACACTGCCTCGTTTCCAGCGCACCAGGTCTTTCCATTCTCCAAGACGCCTAGTTCATGTGCGATGTCTCCGATGTGCTTGTCGCTTAAGAATTTCATCATAGACTTGTAAAGTGCCTGGACATCTACAATATATACAGGAGCAAATCTGGATGGGGATGGAGGTGATTTTCGAGACCGCCTTGCAAAACCGTCGAAGCCAGCTCGTGTGCTGCGTATTGGGGATTGTGAACGATCTCGAGCCCGGTGCTTACGACGCTCATAATCCAAGTTAGAGCTAGAGGGACGGGCGTTGCTTGTCATGCTTGATGTTGCCGTAGCCTGGTAATATGAGTGTCTGAGACGTCATTCTGAGTAAGAAGCAAAGTTACATACCTGTGGCCAGAGAAGCTGACCAATTCCGGATTCCCACTCCGAAGTATCAATATTCAGCCCTCGGAGAACATTTCGGGTTAAACCCTCATCATGAACTAATAGAATAGTCGGCACATCGTTCCGTTCAGCAACTGTGGTAAAGAACTGGCGAGCCAAAAGCTCTATCTCTTCCAATGGGATGGTTCGGGTAGTCCCATGCTCAAAATTCTGGGGATCAGTCAACAAATCATCACGACGTCCGGCAATTGGTCTACTCACCGCCCGTGTTCGATGTTGTGGCTGGAGAAGTCTATCTTTCGCGCAAACGAGGTGCTGGAAAGAACCTGGTTTGAATGACACACGGGTACTGAGAACGTCTGTGACCTCGGCCCAGCCATAATCCAGGGGCTCGGGCGACTGTTGCTTCTCCTCATAACTCCGCTGATCCAGAGTTTTGACGTTGAAGGTGAATGACATGAGCCGGAGGCCATGGGTCCAATTGGTGTCAGCCACAGAATAGACCTTGGAATTGATCGTGTTTTGGAGAATATGGTAGAGAAGCCTGGCCAATCGTGAACTACTGTTTGAATGTATGGCGGGAATAACGACGAACCTTCCGCGCTCAAATTCGCCACGGCCTAAACCTTGTTCTCCTATCAAGAAAGCTTTGTTTGCTTGACTGGTATCCCGAGCGTCATCCTTTTTACCCTTTCTTGCTTTGGGCTTCAGAGTACCAAGTTTTTTCTCCAAGGCTTGGGGAGAGTCGAAGAAGATTGGCGAGACGGAAGTATAATCAACAAGAGTAGAAAATGTGCGAGGAAATCTTCGTTGGAAAATATTTGCTTTGATATCTGCAAGGAGCAAATGTGAACTTCCTGTGCGCTTTATTCCTGGAGAATGGCCCAGCTTAGTCGGCCCAAATCAAGAGGATACCACGAGCTTACCCAGTACAAGTTCCAGTGGACGGTCAATGCTGGCCTGCATTGGTGAAGATTCACCCGCCAGCAAGTCAACGAGTCTTTTATCATTCCAATCCTGTTCGAACCTGTTACGATATTATTGACCAAGACATCGTCAACAAAATCTGGGCACTAACCATCGCACATCGGGTCGGAAACCTCCCAGCTGGTAATATCTCGTGTTGGGCATGGTAGTGGTAAAGACGCGGCATAACAATGCATGCTGGTTAGTTTATTATTGATCGGACTGGAAGACTCGTTGAGGCGCTTATGGATAAGTATCTTAGTCACATGACGCCGCTCGGGCCGTGTAAGACTTAAGTCATCGGCTG
The DNA here is from genome assembly GCA_001563735.1 of Leucoagaricus sp. SymC.cos. NCBI lineage: Eukaryota > Fungi > Basidiomycota > Agaricomycetes > Agaricales > Agaricaceae > Leucoagaricus > Leucoagaricus sp. SymC.cos. The sequence goes on along the minus strand of KQ961984.1, from coordinate 212,252 downwards.
CATCTTCATCACAATGCAAATGAGTGCTTTGGTCAACTTATATTCAACGACTTATTGAGCCCTCGGTAGCCGTCATACGCACCCTCTGTAATTTGCTGCGCTCCCACGTATCCTCATTGACGTATGGGGTCCTGATTCCGAGCCATATGGATTCCACCGCGTGACTGGCGGAGACATGATGGATATAAGTAAAAGACCAATATCATGTCCAGAGCCTCACTCAGGAGTCTTACCGCTCGCCGTGAACAGTAGCAATCTCCGTCCACAATTCAAATGGCTATCGACAGCTCGGTTAAAGCAACTTACGCCGACCAAGGCTTTGCCGTCGTACCTGGTCTTATACCTGCAGAGGACTGGACAGACCTTGAAGCTGCATGCACAAGAGTTATCCAGAAGACCCGGGATGGAACCTGGGCTCATCGGCGTGTAGTCGGAAAACAATTTCCCCCATATGGCGACGATAATCCCGATTCTTGGGGAGTGCAGCATGTCATGCACCCCCAACTTGGTGAGCCCGCGTTCGCCAAGTGGTATACTTCAGACCGTCTTCTGGAAGTGGCGAAGGATCTCTTGGGCTGCAAAGATGAAGAGTTACAACTGGGTACGTCGAATGGACTTGAGTTGTAGGAGATGTGCCTGACCAATATGAAAGAATTATTCAACTTACTGATCAATCCTTTGGGACACGATTTCGCTCTGCGTTGGCACAGGGACGATGTCAGCGGGAAGGCCTCCGAGGAAGAAGAGCGTGAAGCCCTTTCCGTATGGGGTCATGGTGTGCGTTGTAGATCGTTGCCCGTTCCCGATTGCTTGCTTATCACGTTATTCTAGGTACAATGGAACACGTAGGTTTTATGGTTGAGTTTCAGTCCTATCTCATTCAAGAATACTTCACAGAGCGCTTTATACCGATAGTTGTCTCTACATCGTACCCCGCTCTCACAAAACCCCAAGAACACCGGAACAACGTCGTCTCTCAGAGACTCATGAACCCCCAGAGGATCCTATGGACATGCCTGGAGCAATTCAGTTGACTCTTCAACGTGAGTGGATTCCGGTATCTCTGGGCTATCTGTGCATGCTGACTCCGATATCCTAGCTGGGGAGACCGTCTTCTATAACAGCAACATTCTTCATTGTGCTGCCTACGACTCCAAGGCTAAAAGAGCGACATTACATGCGACGGTTGGAGATATTCGTGGTGGATCTACGAGGGCTCGTAACGTGCTTCAACATGGCCTCGACTGGATGAAGAGCGACGAATTCAGAAATTCCCTTCCCGACGATTTGAGGGCTCGAACAATGCTCGATAATCTCTTGACAATGCAGAAGAATAGTGGCCAGGTCGGGTATTCCCTACAGAACTGAAACTCGATTAAGCTGTAGTGCCGTGAAGGATACAATTATCATCAATCATCTCTACCGAGCTTCATGCACCACTCTAAGCCACCAAGCGAATTACACCCTATACAAGCTCGATCGTTGATCAAGCCACATTTCCCTTGCCTCTTGGTTCGATCGTTGAATGCTAAAGGGTCTTAGCTTACATAGTCACTCCGATCGTTGACTTGAGACCTCTCCTAACGCTCACTCCTCAGATCATAACATTCATCATCGTATTCAGTGAGAAATATCCATGCCTTCTAGAATTAAAGACCTCGCCAAATGCGGTCTGAAGTTCAAGACTAAAGTCCGGGGGTGGTTTCAGCCGGCTCTGATCACTCCCTCGAACCAGTGTCATGACGCATACATCGAGTTGGCCGTCCCTATCGCCCGGCAGACACAAGCAGATTGTGCCCCAAAACCCTCTGGCAGTAAGTAACGTCTTTCCATGAGTCCTGAACCGAAAGTTCACCTTCACCTTCAGTCATAAACAAATTACGAGCTCGTCTTGGCCGGTCCAAGCAGACTAAAGCATCCTTTATCGAAATCGCTGATCCACTTCGAGACGATCACCATAAGTTCGTTTCACACATTCGTGGTGTGCGAACCCTTCCTGTTGATGTTTTCGTCGATATTGAGACAGAGATAACCCCTGTTCATGAAGGTCTGTGAGCTTCTCGCACACAATGAGAACGAACCCTGACTCCTCCCAGCCTCAAGCTTTGTCTCCAGGAAAACATCTGCATCTGGCTCTACCTTGTATTACTCTTTCTCGAGGTCACCATCAACCTCCCATGGACCCGTTTCCGAGGGTAAGGAAGCTTTGGTATAGCTCGATGACTAACGCTGATCGCGTTCTTCAGCCGTGTCGCCCATTTCCCTGCCAAGAAAGTACCCTGGCCCTCAGTGAGCTCTTTGTACTCTATTGATTTACTTACATTTCCTGATGACGGTACAGAGTTCCGACAACATCCTGGTTCTTTGCTCAGCCCTCCACAATACCCTTTGACTCAGTGACGAGAGCACTGTGGCCCCCCTCTTTCAGTTCAGAAAACGTTTCGGACGATGAAACCAACCAGAATAACTCGCCCATGAGCACATGTTTCAACAATGGGGAGAAAGAATCCTCTCTGTTCATATGTCCCGATCATCGCTCAGACTTGGAACGATCTTTGTCCAAGATCGGTGACACACTGACTTTACGAGCGGTCCTTGCTGTCAACGGATCATCTCCATGGCTGTGGCCGTACGATCTTCTCTGAGCAATTTCTGGATAATGACAACTGCATGTCGCTACCCCGGCCCGTCTCTTTCCTCTCGTCCTCACCGTGCCATTGAACCGAATTTGATTCCATCTGAAATTATATTTCGACTCGCTCTCTCGCCGTGATTTCCCCTCGCAGCCATTTCTCATTGTTAGGCTATTCAGCCGATTCTGTATCGCTCTTCGCTACCGTTTGATCAATATCCCAACTTACACGTCGTCCCACTTGCAAACGATCTCCACTATCTAAACACCCGTATTTGCCATTTATTTTTTCCATTCAAACGAGTTGTTGTTTCTTGCACGTCTGGAGCTCTCCGATTACACCCTCGACTTTCTTACGCTCACGTAACTGACCAATTTGGCTTCTGTAGAGCCCGACAGATACGTCGTAGTCACCGCATATACTCAAACCCGTCAACCCAGTTGTGCTGCTGCCTGCAGGCTAGTGCGATTCGGGACTTTCCACGCTGTGAAGGGCACATAAATGCTGTGAAGCGTTGTGTTCCTCCCTCAACGTCCCTCGTTAAACATACCTTCCCTGATACGAAGGAGCCAGTCGATTAATCTCTCTCTTATCCATTCCTCTCATTCCTGGACCGCAACCATCTTCTCTTCAATTGGGAGGAGTTGATACTCGCTTTTCGCGACCCTGACACGACCAGCGTCTCCGTCCATTTGTGTCCCAGAACAACTTTACTGGACTATTTTCCTGTTCGTGCATTGTTCATGCCGGTGAATCAACATGACTTAGATGCCCGATGTCCTATACCATTGAACGTCTCAGCCGTCTACGAGTAAGTGCATCTCACGTCCCTTGGGATGCACTATCATCCGAAACCTTTTTCGCATGCTATTGTGTGGTCATCGCTGTGATCTTGATCTTATTTTCAATTTGTCTCCCGAGCCGCTCTGTCAACAAGCCTCGTGATATTCGCCGGTGCGAGCATGTACTGACACCATTACACGGAGATAGGCATGTCCATTTCTAGACGAGCATACCTGGATCACCCACTTGATGCAAAGAAAACCGGCTGGGGGAGCCGCTTTACAATTACGATTACGAAAGGCCTGGCGCCTCAGGCGTCTCGTTACCACACCTCAACTTGTTGCCAGTCTTCGATGAGGTCCGATCGCAGTACTACATATATGAACCGATGCGACCAAACCCTGCAAGCGCGGCTCAATTCTGTCAAATACTAGCCCTCTGATATAAAGCCATCACGACAAACAACCCTGATATCAATGTGACAAAGAAGATATTCAAATCGGGTCCGCTATCTGGGTCGATATTCCCATCATCAGATTATTTACACATGACGTACCTGCAGATGACACTTCACATTGACAAGGCCTGATCCGATGATCATGTTTTTGTAAATTTCGTGATGGCCTAATAATAATAAGGTGGCTCACTCTTTCATCTTTCATCCTCTGAGTTACGGGACTTCACCCCTGCCGTTGGTCGATGAATTTGAAGTTGACGTCCGGCGGATAGTTGTTGATGTATAAATGCACTACCTGTGTTCAGACACGGATCAACTCCGAGAATCTGAAGATTCAAGGGTCAGCAAATCCAGCCTGTCCATGAGAGCCCATGTCAGCATGAGCTGAAGCCTGCAGGGCGTTGTTCGCTCAGGGTCAATAACAAATTCTGAAGGTTTAAGAACGCGTGTGTATTCGTAAGCCCTTCCAGTTCTTACCCACCTTTCCTCTCGTTTGCTATGGCCAAGCCCGGTACAAACATCAAAATTCCCGACGACATCGTTGTGAGAATTTTTACTGGTGCAGATAAGAAAACCCTAGCTACGGGTGCCCGCATTTCCAAGGATTTCTGGCACCCTTGTCAAATGCTTCTCTTTCGCTCGCTAGTCATCATGAAAGACCTTGGTCTGGCAGGAGAGAGGAGAGAGGAGGAAGAGGGGGAAGAGGAGCCGACGCCAAACTGCCTCCACCGCTTGTTCTCGGAATGGGATCCGAAGGACTCCCGCTTTCGTCTGGCTGCATATGTCAAGGAAATCAGGATAGGCCCCCCTGACGAAACAGCGCCGTGGCAGCATGCGAACCTAATACACATCCCTCCCTGCTTTCTCAACGATCTCGCACAGCTTCCTCACCTGGAATCTGTCCACTTCTCTTGGGCAATGTTCAAATGGCGAAATCTCACGTTCAAACAGTTGAAAAAGCTGGTGGAGATTTTCTCCAAGGTGAAAACGATTCGTTACCATCAATCAGCGCATATGCCATTCCCGCTCCCTTTGCTTTCTTACTGCAAAAATCTCGAGCATCTGGACCTTCACGATTTCTATCCTAGTTCCTACTATGACGATCCCAAATTCGCACGGAAACTCTCGCGAGCCCTTGTTGCTCCTGCTCCGAAGTTCCCATCTCTCACCAAGTTGACCGTTAAGGGACAAGAGGTCATCCCCGAACTGGAGTCTTTCATTGCTCTCAACGCACAAGGCGGCCTGCCAGAGCTACGGAGCTTGGAACTTTCATACTACGAGAATGGGAGATGCATCTTTCCAGTTATTAGGTACGACGTTTCGAAGCTCGCGTACGGGAATTATGGCAAGTTTACTGAAAAAGCTTATGATAGTAAATACCCACTATCCATCTATGTAGGGAGGTTCTTGGAGTCTTTCGGCCCCTCTCTGACGACACTTAAGCTGACTGTCACGAAGCCTTGTGAGTTTCCCGTTCCTTATGATCTGTACCGCCATGGGCTCAACTTGTGGTTCCAGTCAAAGGGATGAGGTACAAATTGATGTCGACCAACTGCTGCTCTGCCCTCGTCCGCCTTACTCATCTTGAAATGGTTACGACGGCCGTAATGTGGGAAACACCGCTGGACGTTATCGAATACTCGCAAAAATGGCTACGCATGTTTCTCAAGGCACTCCCAGCGATAGACGAGCTCTCCTCCCTCCGTCTGACGATCATGCATGATTTCGACGAGCAAAAAGACAATCAATCGGTCACTATCAAATCTGCCCTTGAAAATTTTCTAGATGCGCTTGCCTCTATCATTATCAAGTCCCAGTTTGAGGAACTCAAGCTGTGTGTTTTCCGTGTTCGTTTGAACGAGTTGCACAAGCATGAAAGGCGGGCTATTCCTTGGCTGTGGCGGAATGAGTCGACTGTTTATGAAGATAATGAGGCTTTCTCTCGAAATTCTCACCCCCAGTCAATTGATCGATTGGAGGAGAAGGGTGTCGAGGTCATATTAGATATACCGGGCTACAATGGAGGTAGTGGGTAGTGAGTAGAGGCCTGGTAATTCTGTCATGACTTGTGTGGCTCAAGATGTTATTTAGCTAATAGGACAGTGCTTGAATTGTGTCTAGTCACTGAATGTCTCGAAGTCGACACCCACTTCAAAATGAACGCTATACTCTTTTTTAAAATTCCTTAATACTTCACTTGCAAACAGCTGTGTCCTGAATCCTGCCTCTTCAGCATCCATTGTTGTGTCAAATCTCTTAGCGGATACGAGGGGACATTTCAGCTGCCGCAATCGCGGGAGCTGCAAGCATGCTTCTAACCAGCATAACTGAAAGAAATTGAATTTCAAGAGCGTCTCTCCAAAAGAAAAACAATCAACATACCAAGGCGTTGGCGTTGTTTTCCACAACGTCTTCAGGTCGGATTACTATCCAACAACAAATGTATTCTAGCCTCTGGCATTGGGCTATGGTGTGCATGTAGCGCTTTTCCAAAGGCAGAGACCATTCCGTTACCCGATCCCCTCCGAGTCTCAATCGTTTCAACGAGTCCGAGTGAGGGCCCAGCACAGAAGAGAAGAACTCATCAACGAGAGAAGATGAGACGCCCTGCGAGAGCTTGTACCCCATCAAGAATATCTGTTCTAGCCCACTGAAGGAGGATAGATAGGTAAAAACCGCAGGATCTTTGAAAGCGTCAATTTTGATCTCTTTGAGAGAAACGCCTGCAGCACCAAGAGCTTGACAAATCTCTCCCATGTAGTTCTGCGACAATGGACTCGGGTCATCAAGTATTTCTAGCGCCCTGAGGTGACGGAAATGAGGAAGATATTTCCGAAACTCATCCCCTCTGATCACGACACTCGTCGTTCGAAGTGTTTTAAGCTCGAGGGGTTTTAGAAACCTGGTTTCATCGCCAAAAATTTCACTCAATGCCACCGCCATCCCACCGTCGTCGAACCTCTTTGGACATATGAACGTGAAGTACTCAAGCGCAGTACTCCCTGCTAAAGCACCAGCCAAGCTCTGCAATATGTCGGCTGTTGGCCGATGGCTGTAGGAATCCCACTTCAAAGTCAAGGTCTGGAGATGCGCTATGTCAATCGGAAACCGGGTACCCGAGTTTCTAGAACTCTGTACGAGGAGTACACCGAGCTTCCGCAACTTTTGGAGTGGGATAACAGCTTGGAACAGCTTCTCTATCGTTTGACTTGGATAACGGTTATCGAGGTAATGCTTCCAGCTAAAATGGACAGGCATCAAATGCAAAATTCTGTAAGTCAAGACCGAGACGCACGAAATTGTATGTAAATTCTTCAATTCAGGTAGCAGCGCATTGAGCAGCGTAAAATAAGGCCTCGCATGCTCAAATCCCTCAAACAGTCCCGTTGTCAATGTTAGTTTTCTGACTCCACCAAAGACCGAGGCTCTTCCACTAGCAAGTGCTTCCAGGAAGTCCTGGCACCGGTGAAGTTTGGGACGACCTAGGGTTGATATGGTCATCTCCTGGAGGAGAACAGGAGTGGCCAAAGCTTCAAGGTGCTTGGAGGTAAGACGTAGACGACGAAGAGTATGAATGGCCCAAGACAGCTAAGAAATGTGAGTTTATCTCCCGAGTGCATGCTTAAGAGGACTTACATGGCCAATGATTTTCTCTTGAATCTCGATAGGCAGGTCGGTAAACGTCACAGGCGCTGGTGTGGAGGCCATGAACGTAGAGATGAGTGCAAGCAGCGCTATCTAAAATATCATATGTAGATCAACGAATGCAAAGCCTTGATTTGGACATGAATTAATGAGGACCGTACGTCATGAGAGAATCAAGCGATGTAATTCAGAGCGGATGACTAACCGAGAGTTGAGACCACTTGGAAGGGCTTGATATTCATGGAAACGCGCGGAATTTCACATGATAAAATGACGATGAGGTTGAAAGGGATGTTTAAATGACTTGTGCATGTTTGAAGCTGAATTAATGGGCTTAGGCGTGACTGGACGGGAATGATGAGGGAGAATGAAATAACATGGTATTTGGACATAATAACGCGTTTCAACGATAGGCAGAAGCTGAAATGCACGAAATCTGTATCCCCAAGGTCAGTCCCACATAAGTCTTACAAAAAGGAGAGACTAGCACTGGCAACGATCGATAACCTTACTAAGGTAGCCGATTTTTCTACCGTGGCATTCGGTGACCCATTCTCGTTCCCTGATCTTACTTCCTCCAAGTCGATGAAGTATTCGGTCATTGCAGAGGCGAGAGTGCTGCATTCCCGTCGATTCTTTTGACCCTCTGCACGCATGGTGGAGTCGAAGGTGACGACATAGGATGAAGTGGCAAATGAAGCAACGGAGAATGATACATCTCAGGGCGATGGTCTCAGAGATCCATCATTTGACCGTCGGGAGTCGAAGGCGAGTGTGGTGGGCTCGACGAGGGGTAAGTGTAGGGAGGTGATAGTAAGGGGACACAGTGGTTTGCGGATAAGCAGGAACGAAGGGAGGGTGGTACATTGCGGCGTGTGGTTCTGGCGTGGCAGAGTGGGGGTGGTAGGTTGATAGGCAGCTGGAGACAGAGAGGATGTTTGGTAGTACACTGGAGATGTCGGTGTGAGCATGAAAAAGAGAACGGGTCGTGAGGGCCGGGAAGTTGCGGCGGAGGATAGTAGGGCGTCTGCAGCTCAATCATGCCATGCATCAGGCTATTGCTGACTGGAGTCTCAGTCTCGAAGGCTCGGTTATAAAAGCTGCATATGAACTTCATACCAAAGGACAGAGGCCTATTTACGATTCACCTGAGCCGATAACCGAGGCCAACTTTGAGAAACATCTAGGCGACGCGCTGTGAGTTTCCCCGTTTTCTTCAAATGTATGGAACCTTGACTTGGATATTATAATACAGATTCTACAAGGCATATGTCGACTTTTACGCGGGATATACCCACAAACATGATATTGACGAGGCTCTCGAGACGTTCATTTTCATAACACCGGGAAGGCCGAAATGTTTGCTCGTTTCTTATTCGGACTCCTGGTTATAAAAGCTGCATATGAACTTCATACCAAAGGACAGAGGCCTATTTGCCATTCACCTGAGCCGATAACCGAGGCCAACTTTGAGAAATATCTAGGCGACGCGCATGCAGGGTATGGGGCTGAATTTGGCCTCCCTGTCATGCTCGTTGAAGGCGAATTCTCTCCTTAGCCAACAGATTCACTGCCTGAGCTTGCTTATGGAACCTTGACTTGGATATTATAATACAGATTCTACAAGGCATATGTTGACTTTTACACGGAATATACCCGCAAACATGATATTGACGAGGCTTTCAAGACGTTCATTTTCATAACACTGGGAAGGCCGAAATGCTTGCTCGTTTCTTATTCGGGCTCTTTCATGCAGGGTGTGGGGCTGAATTTGGCCTCCCTGTCATGCTCGTTGAAAGCGAATTCTCTCCTTAGCCAACAGATTCACTGGCTGAGCTTGTATGTTCAGGTCTCGCATCGACTTCGGTGCATCAACCGAATGTTTCCAAACTCTTGCCCAGGCTTTCCTTTGACTCCATTTATGCAATCGCCAATCCAGCCGCCCCGAATTCACCAGGTTATTTTTCCAGTGTTACTGGCACGATCAGAAACGTAGCTTCGTATATTATTCCTGGTGTCGGGACTGCGGTTCAGAGCCACGAAAATGTACATGCGCTCACAATTCTCGCTCGAGTTGCGGAAGATTCCAAGCTCACTCTGCCGAATGACTTGGACGAATTGAATATCGTGGGTATGTTTCCAAACTCTTGCCCAGGCTTTCCTTTGACTCCATTTATGCAATCGCCAATCCAGCCGCGCCGAATGCACCAGGTTATTTTTCCAGTGTTACTGGCACGATCAGAAACGTGGCTTCGTATATTGTTCCTGGTGTCGGGACTGCGGTTCAGAGCCACAAAAATGTACATGCGCTCACAATTCTCGCTCGAGTTGCGGAAGATTCTAAGCTCATTCTGCCGAGTGACTTGGACGAATTGAATATCGTGGAGAACACGATTGCCGACCACTCTGATCTCATTCGCGACCATGCCATACAGTGGTCGATTGATCATTCCAAGTCAGGTGAAATCGACAGGAAGGTTGGGGAATCTTCCTAGATGGACATGGGCGCAATAAGTCCAAGGAACAGAAGGTGACTTCAAATCTTGCACGTCGGGAGCTCTCTGATTACACCCTCGACTTTCTTACGCTCACGTACCTGATCAGTTTGGCTTCTGCATCACCCAACAGATATGTCGTAATCGCGGCATATACTCAAATCCAACAACCCCGTTGTGCTGCAGCCTGCAGGCCGCAATTCGGGACAATCCACGTTACGGAGGGGACTTAAATGCTATGAAACGCTGTGCTCCCCCCCTCAACGCCTCCACTAGCCCCCTCGTCAAAGTTTCCTTTCCTGATACGAAGGAGCCGGTCGATTAATCCATCTCTTACCCATTCTGCTCTCATTGCTGGACCGCGACCATATTCTCTTCAATTGGGAGGAGTTGATCCTCGCTTTTCGCGATCCTGGCGCGACCAGCATTTTCGTTCATCTGTGTCCCAGGACAACTTTAGTGGACTGTCTTCCGACCCTGTTTTCCTGTTCGTGCATCGTTCATGCCAGTGACTCGACATGACTTAGATGCCCGATGTCCTATACCATTGAACGTATCAGCCGTCTACGAGTATGTGCGATTCACGTCCCTTGGGATACACTATCATCCTAAACCTTTTTTGCATGCTATTGTGTAGTTATCGCTGTGATCTTGATCTTATTTTCAATTTGTCCCCCGAGCTGCTCTGTCAACAAGCCCTGTGATATATACGCCGGTGCGAGCACGAACTGACACGAACACACGGAGATAGGCATGTCCATTTCTAGACGAGCATTACCAGGACCACCAACTGGCTGAAACACTTTTCATTTACAACAGGCCTGGCGCCTCAAGCGCCCCCAGTCTCGCCACCCGATAATTACACACCGTCATCTTTGCCATACTTATGATAAGTGTTCAATCCTGTTCTATCTCATTCATGCACGTGAAGTGACATATTATATCATATTTACGAGTTCTTCTAACTCGCCCTTAGAATGCATGGATGGCATCTTCGTTTCCTTTTTGTCACATACTCCTGCACTCCAGAATGATCGTTTAACGCGCTCACTGCGGAGCGTTCCACCTCGGTTCCACCACCATATGTCCTTTTGTCAACCTCGCTGCGAGCAGCCGACCATCCCAGGCCTCTGACAACGGCTTCTTGATCTCCAACGTGTCCACCGTCAATCCACGCTTCGCAACCTGATGTACCTGGACAAGAAGCTCTTGAAATTTTCGTCCACCGCTCTCATCCAATGATTAAATTTCAGAAAATATCGTCTTGTTTTCACACCGCTCTCATCTTGCTTGGATCTGATATACTCGCTTGCACTACTGTAGTCTGAATCAATTCGTGTTAATTATGCTCCCCAAGTGTTACTATGACCAGGCGACACCTTGCTTTCAGCTTGTGTGGATTATTATGCTTGTCCTCACTTTCCGACAACATATCGCATTCATGCTCTCACAGTGACAGGACTTCCGCACCACGCTTCTATCTGCGTATTATCCTCGGCGCTGCTACCCTGATCCGATTACCAACTCCTTACTGCTGGCTTGAGCAGAATATACCTCTTCGGTTCCGCATTCTCGATTTACATACCGCCCCATTTGAACAGCTTTGAGTAGTCATGAATGTACATTTTGCTGGCCCGTACGCGTCGTGACAGATTTTGACCGAAATTATTATGTCTGAACTCTGTATTCTCTGACGCTGGTGGACTATCTGGCTCGATATTCGGCATAGGAAAGAAGCCGTACCGCAACACCGGATCTGATAGTGCTCTCCTTCAGATTTGAAAAATTTGACATTGGGAAATGTCTAGCTCAAGTCTAGCTCATACAGGCGTGCCTCTCGTTAATTGTGCCAAAACGACACTCATCTTTTCATCGTGCACTTTGCCACCAAGGGACAAAGGGCTTCGTTTTTCCAGTGGCCGACTGTCTACATAAGCCTTTTGAACGGTGAACCATCGGATGAAGCACAGATCACTCAGAACACACGATGAAAACCGATCTCCGAGGATCCGAAGTAAATGATAGCTCGTGTCGGCACTGGCAGGCCTTGGTTACCACGGACTGTTCGCTCAGGGCAACGTCGATTTCCGAAGGTTAAAACGCGTGTATATTCACGAATTCGTCCGGTTCTTTTCCACCTTCTCTATCGTCTGCTATGGCCTCGCACGAACAACCCCAGTATTCCGAGCCTACTACAGGTCTCCGTGTTCCCATCGAGATCGTTGAGAAAATTCTCGCTTCCACCGATAAGCAGACTTTAGCTAAATTTGCCTGCACCTCATTATCATTCCGAAACATCTGCGAACCGCGCATCTTCCAGTCGCTGGTCATCATGAAAGATCTTGTTGTAGACGGGAGAGACGAGAACGAGGACGAGGAACCTGAACCAAAATGCCTCCGCCGTTTGCTCACAGAACCCAAGGACCTCGCTACCCTCAACCGACTCACTCGTCTTGTCCGCCATGTACGCATTGGCCCCGATGACATGCCAGGCGACGCGAGACGGATTTTGATTCCCCTATTCATTCTCGACGACCTTTGTCTCCTTCCATGCCTTGAATCTATCCACTTCTCCTGGACGACGTTTTGGTAGTTGGACCTCTCCCCGGAGATTTACGCAGGTTGAAATCCCTATTCTCCCAGTTGAAGACAGTTCGTTACCATCAACAGGTACACTCCCCATTCCCGCTCCCTTTACTTTCCTACTGTGAAAAACTCGAACGTTTGGACCTGCTCGATATCTATCCCCATGTATACAACACCGATCCCCTCATCGGAAAGAGACTTTCGCTGGCTGTTGCGGAAAAGCCGACCTCGCCCTTTTCTTCACTCACTGAGTTGATCATTGTTGGAGAGGATCTTATCCCCAAACTGGAGTCTTTTCTTGCTCTGAACGTGCAAGACGGACTGCCACACCTACAGACCTTGGATCTCTCATACTCGGATGAGAACAGTTCCTCTGCTTCCAAGGTTGAAGCGTGTGAGAAACTGGATACCAGAGACGGGAATTATTTCGACTACGCTAGAAAGGCTCATGCTCGGCGGTGCCCTTGGTCCGTCTATTTAGGAAAATTCCTACAATTGATTGGCGGCACGTTGACTCATCTCAAGTTTACCATGTGGATACCTTGTGAGTTATGCCTCTGATGTTTTTGATGTAATTGCTCACCATGATTTCTGTTTTAGACAATGAACCCGATAAGGATCTCGCCTCAACCGGTTGCCTCTTTGCCCTTGTCTGTCTCACTGATCTCGAGGTGACTTTCGAAGGCTCTCTTTTTGAGTCAATGTTTGATATCGTCAAGTACCCACAAGAGTGGATTATCAAGTTCCTCAAAGCACTCCCAGTTAAGGATGAGCTCACTAAGCTTTGCCTGACATACAGTCATGATATTGATTAGAGTCAGTGCCCTCCTTCAGAGACTGTTAAATCTGCACTTCATCATTTCCTGGATGAGCTTGCGGTCTGTCTCCTCGACCCCAGTTTCAGTGAGTTGAAGAAGTGCATTGTGTGTGCCTCTTTGAACCTGGTGGAGACAAGGAAAAGCATTCTATGGTCTTGGCCGTCCTCTGCCGGTGACTGTGACTCTAACCCTAATGCGACGTTGATCACTCAATTGCGCGCCGTGGGCGTTGATGTTACGATTCACATTCCTGGATATACAGAGCCACTATTTTCACCCTGATTCATGTTTAGTAGTGCCCGCTCGCCCTGCTGTTTGACGATGGCACGAGAAGCGCTGTAACTAGTATCTAAATCTTTCCAAATTGACCCCAAAAGGGATGATGACTTCTGCCTTAAAATTTCTCACTGCCTTGTTTACAAAAAATTGTATCTTCAAGCTTCAAGCCAGCCTCTGCATCGTTGTATCTACATTCCTGGCTGGTATGAGAGAATATCCGAGCTGCTACAGCTGGGGAAGGCGGACATGCCTTTAACCAACTAAGCTGGGACAAAGAATCCAATTATGTAACACATCTCATGAGACCCGACAACTGATAAGAGGTTCCAGCTGTTTGTTTCCCGCTCTTCTCTGCAACTGCTCGGGCTTTCTTCTAGGCACATATGATGGCACCCCATCCTCGTTTATATCTCAGGGCGAAGGTCTCAGATATCCCTGGTCTAATTCTCGCTCCGCCAATTTCTGTCAAATCTGCTTTTTAGAAATTTCTATGATATTCAAGCTCAACAAGTGTGCTCCCATCCTGAAGATTTGAGGTCATTCTGTTTGGCCGACAACCTCAACATGGTAGAATTCAACACGGGGAACGCAGGCACTAATCTTTGGTCTTGGCTGGAAACAGATGATTCTTCTATTTCCAGCCCTGAAGTTGTTGAAATCCCTATTCTCCCAGTTGAAGACAGTTCGTTACCATCAACAGGTACACTCCCCATTCCCGCTCCCTTTACTTTCCTACTGTGAAAAACTCGAACGTTTGGACCTGCTCGATATCTATCCCCATGTATACAACACCGATCCCCTCATCGGAAAGAGACTTTCGCTGGCTGTTGCGGAAAAGCCGACCTCGCCCTTTTCTTCACTCACTGAGTTGATCATTGTTGGAGAGGATCTTATCCCCAAACTGGAGCCTTTTCTTGCTCTGAACGTGCAAGACGGACTGCCACACCTACAGACCTTGGATCTCTCATACTCGGATGAGAACAGTTCCTCTGCTTCCAAGGTTGAAGCGTGTGAGAAACTGGATACCAGAGACGGGAATTATTTCGACTACGCTAGAAAGGCTCATGCTCGGCGGTGCCCTTGGTCCGTCTATTTAGGAAAATTCCTACAATTGATTGGCGGCACGTTGACTCATCTCAAGTTTACCATGTGGATACCTTGTGAGTTATGCCTCTGATGTTTTTGATGTAATTGCTCACCATGATTTCTGTTTTAGACAATGAACCCGATAAGGATCTCGCCTCAACCGGTTGCCTCTTTGCCCTTGTCTGTCTCACTGATCTCGAGGTGACTTTCGAAGGCTCTCTTTTTGAGTCAATGTTTGATATCGTCAAGTACCCACAAGAGTGGATTATCAAGTTCCTCAAAGCACTCCCAGTTAAGGATGAGCTCACTAAGCTTTGCCTGACATACAGTCATGATATTGATTAGAGTCAGTGCCCTCCTTCAGAGACTGTTAAATCTGCACTTCATCATTTCCTGGATGAGCTTGCGGTCTGTCTCCTCGACCCCAGTTTCAGTGAGTTGAAGAAGTGCATTGTGTGTGCCTCTTTGAACCTGGTGGAGACAAGGAAAAGCATTCTATGGTCTTGGCCGTCCTCTGCCGGTGACTGTGACTCTAACCCTAATGCGACGTTGATCACTCAATTGCGCGCCGTGGGCGTTGATGTTACGATTCACATTCCTGGATATACAGAGCCACTATTTTCACCCTGATTCATGTTTAGTAGTGCCCGCTCGCCCTGCTGTTTGACGATGGCACGAGAAGCGCTGTAACTAGTATCTAAATCTTTCCAAATTGACCCCAAAGGGATGATGACTTCTGCCTTAAATTTTCTCACTGCCTTGTTCGCAAAAAATTGTATCTTCAAGCTTCAAGCCAGCCTCTGCATCGTTGTGTCTATATTCCTGGCTGGTATGAGAGGTTGCCTAGTCATTTGTTAGAATATATTTACTAGGTTAACAATCTTCTCTTGAACCTCGAGAGGTAGGTCAGTGAACGTCACGGACGCTGGTGTGGAAGCCATGGATGTAGAGATGAGCATAGGCAGTACTATCTGAAATATCATACGTAAATCAACGAATGCAAAGCCTTGATTTGGAATGGGGAAGGCGGACATGCCTTTAACCAACTAAGCTGGGACAAAGAATCCAACTATGTAACACATCTCATGAGACCTGACAACTGATAAGAGGCTCCAGCTGTTTGTTTCCCGCTCTTCTCTGCAACTGCTCAGGCTCTTTCCTAGACACATATGATGGTACCCCATCCTCCTTTATATCTCAGGGCGAAGGTCTCAGATATCCCTGGCCTAATTCTCGTTCCGCCGATTTCCGTCAAATCTGCTTTTTAGAAATTTCTATGATATTCAAGCTCAACAAGTGTGCTCTCATCCTGAAGATTTGAGGTCATTCTGTTTGGTCGACAACCTCAACATGGTAGAATTCAACACAGGGAACGCAGGCACTAATCTTTGGTCTTGGCCGAAAACGGATGATTCTTCTATTTCCAGTCCTGAAGCCCATTTGTTCGCTTTCACGTTTCAAAGTGGACTACAAGTAGTAATCAAATTTGTCAAAATCGACTCCTGCCTCAATGGGCCATGAGAATGAAGCGTACGCCCGAGCGTAGAAGCGTATTCGGAGCGTGTCCATATGTTTGCTACGCTCAACCACGCTTATGTATTAACAAGTCTACGCTTGCTACGCTCGAGAGCGTGGAGCGTATTCGGAGCATATCCATATGATATTTGTCACGCTCGACCACGCTTATGTACTCACAACTCTATGCTTGCTATGCCTGAGACCTTACTGCGAGTCTATCAACAGAAGTTGTTGCATCGATGTGACAGTGTTACTTACAGTCCATGTCAAATACATGTGTTATGAAACCTCACAGTGATGTTGCAAACATTGAATGAGAAAGAAAAGTGAGGATATCATGTCCCAGTTAGCACGCGGCTGGTGGTTGATGAACTGTGGCATCATAACAGATACCTTGTCTTGGCCCCGGCAATTATCTCACCTTGTTGAAAACAATTGAGAACAATTTATAATGATAAAAAAACCATGGGTGCTAAGTAGTAGATGAGAATGCTCAGTAAGAGGGACAGTGAGGATAGCACTGGCTTGTTGTCATTCCAAGCATTCATTCATAGACCACCATAAACTTACCTACACTGCACATTGAATCAATAAACTGGGACTATGGGAGTATGGCTGATGCTTCCCACCAGGAATGTTTCGAGTTTTTCAAGTTCTACACTAAAGTACGCTTCAGGCATGCTTTGGTCCACACTTATCTACGCTTGACCGCGCTTCATATACGCTTCATATACGCTTGATGTACGCTTCAGGTACACTTTGTCCATGCTTGTCTACACTTGAACACGCTTCACATACGCTTCAAATACGCTTGATGTACGCTTTGAGTACGCCTTGTCCACGCTTGGCCACACTTGAACACGCTTCACGTACGCTTCAAGTACGCTTTGTCCACGCTTGTCCACGCTTGGCCACGCTTGAACACGCTTCATACACACTTCAAATATGCTTGATGTACGCTTCAAGTATGCGTTGTCCACACTTGGTCATACTTGGCCACGCTTGAACATGCTTCATATATGCTTCAAATACACTTGATGTATGCTTGATGTACACTTGAGCATGCTTCAGATACGCCCATACATGTTATCATGAACTTTTATTGCTCGACCGATAACCTTAAGAGAAGAGAGTTCTCGGAGACCACCCCTTATGCCGCAAACGCATTCAAGGCATACTAGCCCGTCTTTCCAGTATTTGTGACCTTTCTGACACTCCTTTCCCCTCTCCCTCTGTTAGTTCACCTGGTTCTAGACCTTTTCTGTGAAGGTAGCCGACTTTTTCACCGTGGCATTCGGTGGCCCATTTTCGTTCCCTGCTCCTACTTCCTCCAGGTCGACGAAAATTTCCGCCATTCGGAGAGGCGAGGATGCTGCATTCCTGTTGATTCTTTTTATCCTCTCCGGGCGTGGTGTCCCATCATTCGACCGTCCGGAGTCGAAGACAAGTGTAG
>KQ961984.1:172780-188792 GCA_001563735.1 Leucoagaricus sp. SymC.cos | reverse complement strand
AGTTGTCAACGGCATTCCTTCGAATCCATCTCTCGGCCCCATTCTTACTGCTGGCTTGGGGCAGCTCCGTCAACTCAGGACATTTGACGTGACCTTGACTGTATATACTACCACAGCAGAGAGGGATCAGGAACGTGTAGTTGCATTTGCTACAAGCTGGTTGATGTCGACCTTTCAATCCCTACCTGGTGACAATGTCACCGACCTTCGGATCACATACCGCTTCGGCCTTCGGCCTGCAAACAATCCAACTCATGAACTTGCAGGTTGTCGTCACCGCTTCAAGCAGGCATTGGATTCAAGAATTTGGCGAGCACTGGACGATTATTTTGCTGCGAGGCACCCCAAGTTGTTGCGTTGTGCAATCCAAATAATCTTTTTCCATGGAAACACGTTGACTGCGCTACGTTATAACCCCACTTATGATCACTACGAGATGTCTACCTTTCAGGATTGTTTTTTCTTCCCGGAAAGTTGTCAAGATAGAGAGATTGAATTTGACACGATGATTCAATGGGACAAGTTGCTTTCGTGATAGATAGGTTACAAGAATTTCGTACGTACGCCTTTAGGGACATAGCTGGTATCAATGTCAAAGTGAACATCATTCCTGTTCTTTTTGAATTCCTGCACAACTCTATCAAACAGGTCCTTACCCCAAGCACGTTTTGAGACGAGGTGTATAACACTGTTGATGTCAAGTTGAAAAGGAACTTCGTCGGGCGGACATTTTAAGCATCTCAGTCTGGGTAGCTTCAAGGCTACCTCGAGGCAGCGGCTCTGGGGAACATCGGTGAGCCCAAAAGGACAGGATCAAACGGTTATGAGCTCACTAGTCTCTCGGACTTGTTCTCAACAAGATCATCGGTTGTGATTTCGACCCAAAAACACATATACTCCAAAAGCTGACAGCCCTCTATCGCATTCTGATGCTCGGCCGTCAATGGCGCTAACCATTTTGTTGCACCATTCGTTCCTAGTTCAAGCCACCTCAGAGACCGCGATTGAGCGGATAAAACACAAGAAAAAAGCTGATCCATCAACTCAGGTGAGCCATCCAGAGGATGACAAATCTGCAACCAGAGTTGCTCGAGTCCCGAGTAGGAGGATAGGTAATTGAAGACACCGGGGTGTCGAATGGTATCAACAATGACAGCTCTAAGGAGAATGTTTTCCTGTTGCAAGAGCTGCAGTATCTCTCCAATGTTTGATGCCCCCGATTGACTGGGATCAAAGGTGATACTCAGTTTCTCGAGGGACCGAAAGTGACGCAAATGACGTTCGAAATCCTTTGCCCTGACCACCAATCCGCAAAACTCGAGCCGTTTGATTTTCATGTTTCTTGAAAGCGAGGAGATGGGTTCAAAAACATCAGCGAACGTCAGAGGTGAGGGAAAGCTTTTGCCCCGCCAGGTAACAAAGGCAAAAGACTCCAGATCCAAGCAGGATGACACCATGTGAGATATCTGCACCAGGGCATTTCGATGAGGAAGATGTACACAACTCCATACCACCTCAAGTTCATGCAACTGAGGGATAGGCTGCAGAAATAATTCAGGCCCCACGTCATCTTCATACGACGTAAGTTGTAGGGTCAGCGTCCTGAGTTTGGAAAACGAAGCAAAGGAGTGCCATAGGGTTTTTCTGAAGTTTTCAGGATAGGCCGGGTACGACCTTGGATTGAAAGTCCAACTAGAAGTAGATTGGTTCTCAAGAACATCAATGGCTATCCAAGCATTGTCACTCACTTAAAGATCTGGATATTGCCCAAAGCAGGAGCCAAGGCATTGAACAGGCCAAACCATGGTCGATAGTCTTCGTGATCAGAGGGGAAATGACCCATCGAAATTATCAGTCTCGAGAGATGCCGAAACACGAATGGAACCCCTCTCTGCAATGCCATACATATTTCATTGCAGCGTGTAGCAGAGGGTTGACCGCCGGGTACGATGAGGTAATCGGGTAAAATGTGAGGTGAAACCAAATCGTTCACCCTCTTTGACACAAGCCGCAATTTGCAGAGCCTTGTAGTAAGCTTTGCATTGGAGGGAAGCTGGATGAACTGTAATGGCTAGTCAAAAACGCGATTCATTGTGTGATCGCTGTCCTCACCAAGTTGATAACCTTCTCGAGAATTTCTGTCGGGAGAGAATCAAAGCCCGTCATACATAAACGAGAACGACACAAGGCACAACAGAGACGGAGGCAACTACGAGAATCAATGACGTCGTTATCGCAATGCGATTATCTATACCAGTTGGAGGAAGAAGCCTTTTGAGGTAGGAGGCACAACATGACTCGTGATCTATACGTCGTGGGCTGGCGAGTGATGATTCTCATGCCGAATGTGACAATAAGGTAGCAGAGGGTATGTTTGATTATTGAACACTCTCCACACAAGAGAGGTTGAGAGTGGTGGTTTTGGGGTCAGTGACGTCACCAAACACCAGGTTATGAAGCCGAAGAAGGGAACGCAGGTCGCCCCGGCGTTCACTCGACGGTTCACTGCGTGGAGGAGGTTCACTATGTTACTACATGTCAATCTTGTAGAATACGGCGATCGGATTATGGGGGATGAGTGGTTTTGAAAACTCCTGAAAAAGGAGCAAAAGGGAGAGTATGTGGAAATATTTTAGAGTCTGTTCTCGAGCTCGAAACAAAACGGAAGAGGAATGGAGAGGAAGGAATATAATACAGTATGGATAGAGATGGCAGGATGGAGGTAACTCCAAGATGGCGAAGGCGTGTAACATACTCCCGTGATTGTCACGTCACGGCACGAGAAATCGCACCTGTCATCCCTCGCCAGGTTTGTAACATACTCCCGTGATTGTCACGTCACGGCACGAGAAATCGCACCTGGCTCATCCCTCGCCAGGTGCTCTACTTGTCCTTTACCGATCCACGTAGAGACGCACTTCCAGGCAAGGACAAGAGATAAGCGCGCGTCCCGCCCCTTGGCTTCCTTTCGTTCAGACCATCATCGTCCATACAGACTCGACGAACATTTACTCAAAACTATCTAGGCTCTATAGCAACCTCCTTTGGTAGTAATTCCGGTATCGCTGCCGCAGGCTCGTTGGGCAGTCCTATGTAAAGTCTGTGAAAAAAGGAACCATCAAGGCTGAATTCCCTTGGAGCAGAGTACTTGGACGGTACTTTATTCTTTCGCCCTGTGGGACTCAGAAGTGCGAGAATTGGCCGCTTTGTGTGATTAAAACTCGAGTTCTCCCTGTTTACCTACCGTTCATGCCGGCGACTCAACGTTGCTTAGATGCCAGATGTCCTATACCTAGTATGAGACATTAAACGTAGTGTATGTGAACCACGTTTTACTCGGGTGTCATCACTGTGATCTTGATCTTATTTCCAATTTGTCTCCTTGTGCCGCTCTGTCAATAAGCTTGTGATATCCGCCGGTGCGAGCGTGTACTGATACGTTTACACAGAGATAGGTATGTCCATTTCTAGACGAGCATTGCCCGGGCCACCAACTTGAGGAAAAGGAAACTGGCCGAACCACTTTACATTTAGAACAGGCCTGGCGCCTCAACCGGCCTCAGACTCGCCGTCCAATAATTATGCAGTCATCTCCGCCATACTTATGATAACTGTTCATTCCTATTCGATCCCGTTCATGCAGGTAAGGTAACATTGATTCATATTGCGAGCTATTCTAACTTGTCTTATGTAGAATACGTGCCTTGCATGTTTTCCTACAAGTATCTATGTAGCAGTAACTTGGCTTGTGGATACAATAAGGAGTACAGCAAACAATAGAGAAGTGAGAAGTGCAAGACACAGTCAAGGATCAATACTGGACATAGTCATGTGCTGCACAAGGAAGGAGGGAAACATATTATGCTAAGAGAAGTGATGAGTACCCAATATAGTTAAGGTCAAAAATAGAACAAAGGATCATAGAAGAATAGAGGATCAGAGTTATAAGTGGCACATGTCTGGATCAAAGATAATGTCACCATCCACATATGGAAATAAAGTCCCATCAAACATAACATAAGGCCTACTGACTCCTACAGTGATAGGCCAGGTAGCAAATAACATCAACTGCTGGGGAATTGGCCATCCTCATCTCAGACACTATTCACTATATCCTGAGCCTTCTTCCACTCTCTCTCATTCTGTTTCTGGATCTTATCAAGCTCTAGCTCATGCTCTGCTTTCTTATGTCCTTTCTCCTTTCTTCTCCTTTCCCCCTTCTTTCTCCTTTCCCAGAGGCAATAACATTGCAATATATGATACTCATCATGTTCTTCTTGAGATTCAAATTTTGAAAAGAAATCCATGATTTTATGAGACATAATATACAATTTGAAGTTGAGATGGATATGAAAGTAATTCTCTCCATCACTATCTCCTGGACCTCCACTATCTGGAGATCACTCAGACCCTCACTGGCAGGCTCCCGGCACTCCTCATATTGTTACCAGTCATTGCAGCTGTGGCCACCATTGTTAACTTATGAAACAAATTGTTATGTCACAGTGCCAACTGCAATTGTTACAATGTTACAATTAAGGATATTACAGTGCTATGTTAAGGACTACAAAGCGAGCACGAGATAGCGGCTTTCCCAAGTGTTTCTCCCTCATTGTGTGGTAGAATAATCATCCAAAGCCTAGAATACTTAACGGTTGTTCTGGGCCAGAATTATGAATAAGCAGCAACAACTTCCTCAAAGATAGCTCCGATCTGGGTCTTGATCTCTTTCACAGTCTCCGATAACTCGGGCTACATATGATAATCACGGTTAGCTTGTCTTGACAAATATAATCCTGATAATCAGGACTTGCCGGAGAGGCATTGATCAACGCATCCTCGAGCACTACCACACTGTCATGAAGCACTGTGAGATCGAGCCTAACGATAGAAAGGATGCCTCCAATGTGCAGATTCTCGAAGGCTGGTTTCTTTTCCACGACGAGCTTCATTGCTTCGGCGAGAAGAGGCTTAATGTCATCGGTAGTGTCCAAAACCTTCTTCCCATCCTCAACTGAGATAGGAAGGGGAACATTCTTGGATCTTAATGAGTTCTAGGTTAACAGGGGGAAGTTGCAGAAGGTATACCTTGACATCTTGCGCCGTTCTGTTGACCAAGAATTGAAGTTTCGCTGTATCGTTGTGAATGGCCTGATGATCAGGTGGAATCTGTGTTACTCCAAAATCGGGCTCAAGCTCACCAGCGCTTTGATCAATGTTCCTCCAGTCTCCGGGAATTCCTTTACCAGGTCTCGTAGTGCTAAGCCGTGCGCTTTCATCTCTTTCATATCACCAAGTACATCTTCGATAATCGCAACTGGGGCACCGGCTTCCCGCTCACTGGTAACTGGGTCATCCGCACCGAGAAAAGAGGGGAGGGTTTCCATGGTCAATACTCGTAGAGTGAACGCTGTAACGTTCGATGAGCCATTCGCCCTTTATAGCTTGTCAGCGATTGACACATGCCCATAGAAGGATTCCATGATGGGATCTAATTTGAGGGTTGGCACCTGATATTACCATGCATCACGAAAACATTAAGCGCCAGACGAGTGATTATATTGCCATATCTAGCTACGACTAGGTAAGATAATTACAAATAATACTCATCTGGCGCCTAACTTTTTCGTGATGTGGGAAAGGTAGTTGGAAGCGAGGAAGTCTCAAAGTCTCAAGAGCTATAGTACGACAGGCCGTGACCCAACTAGCACAAGCTCGTACAGTCGACCATCCCATAATGCGTAATTCATGGGGCCTGACCAGGTAATAGGCAACCATGGCAGGTGAGCGCTTACATGGTACCAAATTGGATTTTGGGCACACCGGGAGCCAATCTGGTTCACCCCTCGCCAGGCGCTCTACTTATCCTTTACCGATCCACGTAGAGACACACTTCCAGGCAAGGACAAGAGATAAGCGTGCGTCCCGCCCCTCGGTTTCCTTTCGTTCAGACCATCATCATCCATACAGACTCAACCAACATTTACTCAAAACTATCTAGGCTCTATAGCAACCTCCTTTGGTAGTAATTCCGGTATCGCTGCCGCAAGCTCGTTGGGCAGTCCTATGTAAAGTCTGTGAAAGGAGAAGCTACCAAGGCTGAATTCCCTTGGAGCAGAGTACTTGGATGATACTTTATTCTTCCGTTCTGTGGGACTCAGAAGTGCGAGAATGGGCCGCTTTGTGTGATTAAAACTCGAGTTCTCCCTGTTTACCTGTTTATGCACCGTTCATGCCAGCGACTCAACGTTACTTAGATGCCCGATGTCCTATACTGATTCGTTTTGTCAAATGCACTTGCACTTTAGGACGATCATTATCGCACTTACTGCAGTGTCCCACCATCATTGACATCAATCCCCTTTTCTCAACCTCGACCAGCTTTCCAAGCCTCTGACAACAGCTCCTTGACATCGAACCTCTCCACAGCCGATCCACGCTTCGCAACCTGATTTACCTGGACAAAAAACCCCTTGAAAATTTCGCCTACCGCAAACTTCCAACAATTCAACTTCGGAAAATATCGTCTTGGTTTCATACCGGTCTCAGCTTGCTTGGAACTGGTATACTCGCGCTTGCACTAGTGCGAATTAATTTGTATTAATTATGCTCCCCAAATGTTATGCCCAGGCGACGCCTTAATCTCGACTTTTCGGTAACATTGTATTCATGCCCTCGCAGAGACGGGACTTTCTACCCCACGCTTCTATCAGTGTACTACCCTCGACGCTGCTAGCCTGATTCAATTACTAATTCCTTAGTGCTGACTTGAGCAGAAAACACGTCTTTGGTTCCGCACTCTCAATATATGCATTGCCCCATTTGAACAATTTTGAGTAGTCGATGAATGTACATTTTGCTGGCCTATACGCGACGTGATAAATTTGGACCGAAACTATTATGTCTGTATTCCGTATCTTCTGACGTTGGTAACGCTCGCTGTCCTTCTTTCTTTTGCAGACTATCCAGCTGCTAGATAAAGAGATGCCAGACCACTCAACATCGCAGACCAACCGCAGACGTTAGGAGAAACGTCAGGACATCAACGCTAGCTCTATATTCGGCATAAGAAGTCGTACCACTACCAGGACCTTCTTTCAGATTTGAACTTTATGAAATGTCTAGCTCAGGTCTAGCTCCTACAGACTTGCCTCTCGGAAAACCGTGCTCACCTTTTCTGATTCCTCATCGTGCACTTTGCAACCAGGGGACAAGGGGCTTCGTATTTACCACTGGCCAGCTGTCTACGTCTATGTAGGAAAATTCCTACGATTGATTGATAGCACCTTGACTCATCTCATGCTCACCGTGTGGATACCTTGTGAGTTACGTCTCTGATGCTGTTAGTGTAATTTCTCACCATGATTTCTGTTTTAGACGATAAACCCATAAGGATCTCGTCTTAACCGGTTGTTGCGCTGCCCTTGTCTGCCTCAAGACCAGTCTTGACGTAGAACATTGCCAAGTATCCGCAAGAGTGGTTAATCAAGTTCCTCGAGGCCCTCCCGGCTAAGGATGAGCTCGCTCAGCTTCGCCTCACATATAGCCACAAAGTGAAGCCAGACCGTCTCCCTCCCGTCAAATCTGCTCTTCAGGAACTCCTATCTGAGCCTGGAAAGCGTATCTTCCACCCCGACTTCGAAGGTTTGAAGACGTTCTTTGTGGCAGTCAATTTCAATTAGGTGGATTCGAATACAGGGAACGTCGTTCTTTGGTCTTGGCCGAAAGGAGATGACAGTTCTGTACCCAGCCCTGAAATCACTTTATTCACCACATTGATGACCAAGGGCGTTGATGTCATGATTCAGATCCCAGGTTACATGTTAGGCCGCTAATCGTACATAGTGTTTCCTAGCTGCGTTGAACGCTGATGCTTAGACAACTAGCAATGTTTCAAATTGGACTATGGCCAATAACTGAATTTTTCAAAATCGACTCCAACCTCGAAATGAACCTTGGCTTTTGACTTGAATTCCTTGACTACCTCACCGCCGTGACATCCATTGTTGTATTAAGATTACTGGCAGATTTAAGAGGGCACTTCAGCTGCTTCAGCATGAGAAGGTGCAAACACACCCTAAATTACAGGACGGAAACCAGGTGACTCGTCTATTAGGTTGGTGAACGTCACGAGCGTTGGTGTAGAAGTCATCTGGATCAAAAGATCACAATGTGGATATCATATAGATCAAAGACTGCTTAGCCTTGATTTGGAGATCAAGCCGTAGAAGCGTAGAAGCATGCGGCACGAGAGAATTAAGCCCCAAGCCGAAGATATTCGGAGTGAACGATTAGTCCAAGATTCCACCGAAAGTCGAGGGCGAAAGAGAGAACAGGACTTGAAGGGGGGCACATGGTATTCTCATCCAGAGACAAGGAAGGTAAAAAGAACATCAGAACGACATGAACCTGGTGTCGATTGGAGAAAATCTTCAGCGGGCGTGACAGCGGCAATGACTGTGTCATATAATAGGCTGTATATGAGGCGACGGAGGCTGATACATCTCAGGACGATGACCTCAGGTATGTGTCCCTCCTCTAATTGTCAGAAAGTAAGTGAAGCAGATGAAGTGAAGTCAGGACTTAGGAGGGTGATACTGAGCCAATGGCATCAAATGGAGACAGAACCACTAGGCCACTAGCAAGAACGAGACGCCTGGGAATGATGGAACTCGCTCAACGCTGCCCCTAACCCAAGGCCGAACGTAACATTGACCCCTTAAACAATTCAAGGTAAGTTACTTACCTGTGCCAGCCTGTCCTGAGCCTCAAACCGTTATCTTGCTTTCTATCGTTCTCTTCTTGCTCGGCGCCAAAAAGCTGTTTTAGCCGTGTTGTCCCAGACCCAGATTGGTTTCTTGAAGAAATTCCCGGATCTCCAGCATGAACAATTCCTCCGTGTCTCTTTAGGTTTGGCTAACCAACACCGTATATTCCTGTCGTATAAATATCTGCACATTGTACCAGAACAAGTTCTGATACACACCTTGCTTCCATCCACCTGCACGCTGTCTTTAGACGCTGCTAAGTAATCGGAACGTCTATGGAAAGCCCTAGATCGGAATCTAATTTGGGTCGCCCCAGCCTTTGATCAGCTCTTTGTCTCTTGCTTGGGCGCCATTCGGTGAACAACGAAGACTTCCATGCATCTGACCACATAGAAGACAACAAAGAAAACACCAGGCACGTTAGCCGGCTTGTCAGGTCATTCATCGTCGTGCTGGCCTAGTATTCGGCTAAGGAAATGGGCTATAAAACCACTTGGATAATGCCGGAGGGTCCCCTGGCACTGTGTTTGCCTGATAAGACGGCTCACTCTTGCCTCTGGGAGTAACGTCCGGCGGATAGTTGTTGATGTATAAATTGCACTGCCTATGTTCAGACACGGATCAACTCCGAGGATCCGGAGGTTCAAGTCGGCAAATCCAGCTCATCCATGAGAGCCCATGTCGGCATGAGCTGAAGCCCGCAGGGCGTTGTTCGATAAGGGTCAACACCGAATTCTGAAGGTTTAAAAACGCATGTGTATTCGTAAGCTCTTCCAGTTCTTACCCACCTTTCCTCTCGTTTGCTATGGCCGATCCGGTACGAACATCAGAATTCCCGACGACATCGTTGTGAGAATTTTTACTGGTGCAGATAAGGAAACCCTAGCTATGGGTGACCGCATTTCCAAGGATTTCCGGCACTCTTGTCAAATGCTTCTCTTTCGCTCACTAGTCATCGTGAAAGACCTCGGTCTGGCAGGAGAGAGAAGAGGAGGAAGAGGAGCAAACACCAAACTGCCTCCACCGCTTGTTCTCGGAATGGGACCCGAAGAACTCCTGCTATTGTCTGGCTGCATATGTTAAGGAAATCAGGACAGGCCCCCTGATGGAACAGCGCCGTGGCATAATGCGAACTTAATACCCATCCCCCCCTGCTTTCTCAATGATCTCGCACAGCTTCCTCACCTGGAATCTGTCCACTTCTCTTGGGCAATGTTCAAATGGCGAAATCTCACGTTCAAACAGTTGAAAAAGCTGGCGGAGATTTTCTCCAAGGTGAAAACGATTCGTTACCATCAATCAGCGTATATGTCATTCCCGCTCCCTTTGCTTTCTTACTGCAAAAACCTCGAGCATCTGGACCTTCACGATTTCTATCCTAGTTCCTACTACGACGATCCCAAATTCGCACGGAAACTCTCGCGAGCTCTTGATGCTCCTACCCCGAAGTTCCCATCTTTCACCAAGTTGACCGTCAGCGGACTAGAGCTCATCCCCGAACTGACGTCTTTCATTGCTCTCAACGCACAAGGCGGCCTGCCAAAGCTAGAGGACTTGGAACTTTCATACTACGAGAATGGCAGATGCCTTGTTCCAGATGTTAGGTACGACACTTCGAAGCTCGCGTATGGGAATTATGGCAAGTTTACTGAAAAAGCCTATGATATTAATTGCCCACCGTCCATCCATCGTGTCGGGAGGTTCTTGGAGTCTTTCGGCTCCTTTCTGACGACACTTAAGCTGACTGTCACGAAGCCTTGTGAGTTCCTCGTTCCTCATGATCTGGACCGCCACGGGCTCAACTTGTGGTTTTAGTCAAAGAAATGGGGTGCAAATTGTTGTCGACCAACTGCTGCACTGCCCTCGTTCGTCTCACTCACCTTGAAGTGGTTACAACGGCCGTAACTTAGGAAACACCCCTGGACGTCGTCAACTACTCACAAAAATGGCTATGCAAGTTTCTCATGGCACTCCCAGCAAGGGACGAGCTCTCTTGTCTTCATCTTTCAATCATGCATGATTTCGAGCCGAACAAAGATCATCAGTCAACTACCCTCAGAATCGCTATCCTGGGTTTCTTAGATGCGCTCGCCAGTTGCATCCTCCGGTCAGACTTTGAAGGCTTACAGTCATGTGTTTTCTGTGTCCGCCTAAACAAATGCGAGAGTCAGGAGATCACTCCTTGGTTGTGGGGGGGTGGGATGCAAGATGAACGTGGTCAAGCTTCCTTAAAAGGCCCTCGTATTAAATCATTTGATCCATTGACTAAAGGCGTGAAAGTCGCATTCGATTCACCAGGTTATATGTGAATAGGACAACTGTAGTCCGTGGGTAGATGATTTACTTTGCCATTGGTCGTGAGGTATCAATAGTTGGCAGTTGTTTAGTTGACTCAGATATAAACAATGTTCAGAGGGAGTAGCCATCAGTCACCAAATGTTTCAAAATCAACGCCAACTTCAAATTTGACTCCGGACTCCTTCCTGAATCCTTTTGCCACTTCACCCGCAAACAGCTATATCCTGAATCCAGCTTGCGCAACGTCCATCGTTGTGTCAAACTCCTTCGCAGGTACGGGAAGACATTTCAGCTGCCGCAACCGAGGGAGGTGCAAGCATACTTCCAACCAGCTCCTCTACCAAAAGCAAGTGATATGTTATTTGTCTCTCCAGTGACACATTCAACGCACCAAGGCACTGGCATTGTTTGCTTGTACGTCCTCTGGTCTGATCGCAACCCAACAACAGACGTATTCTAGCCGCTGACATTGGGCAATCGCTTGTATATAGCGCTTTTCCAAAGGGAGAGACCATTCG
Organism: Leucoagaricus sp. SymC.cos; assembly: GCA_001563735.1. Classification (NCBI taxonomy): domain Eukaryota; kingdom Fungi; phylum Basidiomycota; class Agaricomycetes; order Agaricales; family Agaricaceae; genus Leucoagaricus; species Leucoagaricus sp. SymC.cos. The sequence continues at coordinate 177,208 of KQ961984.1, read as the reverse complement.
GTCATTCGATCTGCCCCAATCCTCAGCTATCTCAATGAGTCTGAGTGAGAGGGTAACACAGAGCAGAAGAAACTTTCCACGAGGGAAGGTGACAACCCATGTGAGAGCTTTAGCTTTGTCAGAAAAATTTGCTCCAACCCACGAAAAGAGGCCAGGTAATGCAAAACCGCCGGATCTTTGAATGCATCAAAGGTTACCCGTTTGAGAAAAACACCTGCGGCAGCAAGTAGCCGACAAATCTCGCCCATATGATCCTGCGACGAAGGGCTTGGGTCATGTTCTATCTCTAGTTTCTCGAGGTAACGCAGGTAAGGGAGATATTTTTGAAATTCATCACCAGTGATGATGACTCCAGAAACTTGAAGAGAACTGAGCTCGAGGGATTCCGAAAACCTAGTTTCGTCACCAAAAATCTCGCCCAAGGCCACCAGCGTCCCGCTATCTTCGAATCCGCTCGGACATTTGAATGCGAAGTGCTTCAGCTCAGCACTGCCCGCCAAAACACTACCCAAGCTCTGCAGTACATCGGCTGGCGGTCGACATGAATAATGATACATGTCCCAAGCGATGCTCAAAGTGTGGAGGTGCGTTAGCGCTTTGATTGGGAAATCTAAGCCTGGGTTGCGATAATGTTGGCCGAGGATCATATCGATCTCGCGGAGGTTCGAGAGTAGAGTGAAAGCTTGAGCCACGGTCTCTATAACTTCACGTGGATTGCGGCTGTCAAGGAAATGCTCCCAGCTGAAATGGGTAGGAATGAGTCTCAAAGCTCGGGGATCTGGAAGGCAGATACCCACACCAGTGTAGCAGGGTTCTTTAATTCCGTAAGTAGCGTATTGAGCATCGCAAAGTAAGGCATTGAATCGAAGCCTTCAACGACCCTCGTCGTCAATGTCAGTTTTTTGACTCTACCAAAGACTGAGGCTCTCCCAGTAGCAAGTCCTGCCATGAAGTCCTGGCATCGGTGAAGTGAGGGACGACCTAGGGCCGAGATGGTCGTCTCCCGAAGAGTGGCCAAAGCCTCGAGGTGTTTGGAGGTAAGACGTAGACGGCGAAGGGTATGAATGGCCCAAGATAGCTAAGAAATGTGAGTTTGTCTCCTAAGTGCATGCTTAAGAGGACATACATGGCCAATGATCTTCTCTTGAATCTCGACAGGCAGGTCGGTGAACGTCACGGGCACTGGTGTGGAGGCCGTGAACATAGAGATGAGTGCAAGCAGCGCTATCTAAAATATCATATGTAGATCAACGAATGCAAAGCCTTGATTTGGACATGAATTAATGAGGACCGTACGTCATGAGAGAATCAAGCGATGTAATTCAGAGCGGATGACTAACCAAGAGATCACTTGGAAGGGCTTGATATTCATGGAAACGCGCGGAATTTCACATGGTAAAACGACGATGAGGTTGAAAGGGATGTTTAAACGACTTATGCATGTTTGAAGCTGAATTAGTACTAACCGAGAGACCACTTGGAAGGGCTTGATATTCATGGAAACGCGCGGAATTTCACACGGTAAAACGACGATGAGGTTGAAAGAGATGTTTAAACGACTGCTGCATGTTTGAAGCTGAATTAATGGGCTTAGGTGTGACTGGACGGGAAAGATGAGGGAGAATGAAATAACATCGTATTTAGACATAACGTGTTTCAACGATGGCCAGAAGCTGAAAAGTACCAAATCTGTGTCCCGAAGGTCAGTCCCACATGAGTCTCACAAAACGGAGCGATTAGCATCAACGACCAATAACCCTAAGGGAAGAGAGTTCTCGGAGACCACCCCTTATGCCGCGAACGCATTCAAGGCATACTAGCTTTGTTTCAACGATGGCCAGAAGCTGAAAAGTACCAAATCTGTGTCCCGAAGTTCAGTCCCACACGAGTCTCACAAAACGGAGCAATTAGCATCAACGACCGATAACCTTAAGGGAAGAGAGTTCTCGGAGACCACCCCTTATGTCGCGAGCGCATTCAAGGCATACTAGCCCGTCTTTCCAGTATTTGTGACTTTTCCGACACTCCTTGTCCCTCTCCTTCTGTTAGTTCACCTGGTTCTAGACATTCGGCATCCTTTTCTGCGAAGGTAGCCGGTTTTTCTACCGTGGCATTCGGTGGCCCGTTCTCGTTCCCTGCTCCTACTTCCTCCAAGTCGACGAAGTTTTCGGCCATTCGGAGAGGCGAAAGTGCTGCATTCCTGTCGATTCTTTTGATCCACTGCGGGCGTGGTGGTGTCGAAGGTGGCGACATAGGGTGAAGCGGTAAATGAGGCAACGGAGAATGATACATCTCAGGGCGATAGTCTCGGATATCCATCATTCGACCGTCCGGAGTCGAAGGCAAGTGTAGTGGGCTCAATGAGGGGTAAGCATAGGGAGAGTGATAGGGAGGTGGCATCGCATAGTACGGGGACACAGTGGTTTGCGGATAAGCAGGAACGAAGGGAGGATGGTACATTGGGGTGTGTGGTTCTGGCATGGCAGAGTGGGGGTGGTAGGTTGGGTAGGTAACTGGAGACGGAGATGTTTGGTAGTACATTGGAGATGGTGTTCCAGTCGGTGTGAGCATGTAAGGAGAAAACGGGTAGTGAGGGCCGGGAAGTTGCGGCGGAGGATAGTAGGGCGTCTGGTGCACAGGAAAGCTCTCAGGAATACCCTGATTCATAGGCAGTGGATGCCCTCCGGCTTCCTTGCGCAAGTCAGCAGCGGAGCTGCCATTGAGCTCTTGAAGGCGCGTGTTCAGAGGTCGTTTGTCTCCTGATCGCTTTGTCCCAGAGGAGGCTATACCCGGGGACTGGTGTGTAGTGTTGTCCGTTTGTCCATTATTTAGTGGTCTCGACACCTCAGAGTAAATTTTCTGCCCCTCCTTCTTTCGTTTCTTCTGTTGATTACATGTCTCTCCGCTGATCTCAGTTTCAGCACTTTTTCGTTTGGAGACCCGAGCGCCCACCGCCTTGCCATGAACCACATCCCAATAGGAAACATAATCGGGCGGGGGTGAGACTCCCTTGAATCGGAGTATCTCAATCGCCCCCTGAGAAACCGCATGGTAACAGACCGCCAGCTTTGCATCGTTTTTGGACCGGTAATCAACAGAAACGCTCCATTTTCGGATATCTGGTGCTTGCGGGTCACTCGATATATCAATTTCCAGGTTCGCTCCAAATGCTACCAAGATATGAGCGTCACATCATTGCATGCCCGATGAAAACATGCTTACCATCAAGGTTCTCAGAGTAGGTCAAGTTCAATCTATTTCCTTGACGGACCTTGCTGCACTCAGTGTTGAGAGCGAAGATAAGTTTTTCGCTGGCGAGTTTCTTCATTTCTGGTGTAAAGTTGGCGTCCATTGATGCTTTGACAGATCGAATGTAGTCTCCAAGGCCTTCGGAAAGAGCTAGAAAACACGCTGCCGATTTGGCATCATTCCGCTTCTGGAAAAGACAGTCGACAAAGTAGGTCTTTGTAACATCGTCTCTTTCCAGACGGAGTAGGCAACCCAACACTTTGGATCAGTCAACGATGTTTCAGCCACAAAAAGCGGCAAATAATAACGTACGACCTGTGCTCTTGTCCGTTACCCAATAGAAATTATACTTGAGTCGCCCACCACGTGCTGACTGAAGCAGAGTGTTGATGTAGCTAGGTGCGTTAATTTCCGCTGCCGTCTTGGTACCAAAAGATTCAGGAAATGGTTGAGGTAATGATTCGTAATATGCTTGTAACGTCAAAGGTCGTGTCTTGCTTCTCGTAAAATATCGTTGCTGGTCAAAGAGTTCAGGTTCCATGTCTTCGAGTACTGGCTGGGCGGCTTCTTTTTGCCCATTACCAAATTTGATATAATCTATGACGCCCTCATCGAAGGCTTTTTGAGCACAAGCTGTTTTAGCATCGAGTTCAGACTTGAATGAGGTGTCGGAGGAATAAAGGCGGAAGGAGTGAGGTGTAAGCCGTATCCTCAGAGCAGCACCGTATTCTAGAAAGATTTGTCAGTTACCGATGAGACGGACGGAAAGAACAAACTCACGACCAACTACTCTGGAGTCGTTGTAGTATATCCATTCCGCCGAAACCTTTCCAGCCCTCCATTCCACCAAACAGTTCTCAATCAAATGTTCCGGGGAGTTCGGGCCTGGGACTGGGGCCTGTTCAGTGTTTGGACCCTCAACTACGTGCGATGATGGAGTAGTCTGGGACTCCTTAATTTGGGAGAGACCCGAATTTCCTACCAGAATGAAATCGAGAGCTCCCATCTGGATAGCGAGGGCTGCCACCCTTGCTTTCGCGTCGGCCCGCCTCAAAAAAATCGCCTCGCTCTTGTAAGAACGGGAATGGTCATCTGCGAGCGTGATTGTGAGGATACATTGTTTGCCTGATGTTGCTGTCAGAAATTGTAAAACGGGCTAGATTAATCGACAAACTCACT
>KQ961984.1:162316-172536 GCA_001563735.1 Leucoagaricus sp. SymC.cos | reverse complement strand
GCTGATCCAAAAGCGTGGATGCATGTCTGGTGTAGGCGACTGATGGCGCTGTCTCGTGACAAGGAGATGTTGGACAGTGGGTCCTCATTCATGTTTCGCTCAGAAAGCGGTACCGGACCCGGAGCATCGTTTTCATCCCCCAACAGCCCAGTTACACGTGCGTTGCTGACGCTACCGACACCAGAGGAAATTGGCTCTGTGTCACGTCGGACCAGATTAGTGGTAATAGCACGCAAAGGGCGACTTGGGGGAGTCGAGGACAGAAAATCCTCGATAGGAATGGCGCCAATCTCCATCAGCTTTCGAGCGACAGCATCGAACGGTCGTTCAGTCGATGGTGACTGATCTCGTGGTAGACGAGCCATAAGCCTAGGAGAAGCTGGCAGAGATAAAGAGGTGGCCGTTTCCACATGTCGGAAATCATGATCTGCTGTGGAATCGATGACCATGTTCACCCACCCACGACCATGAACAAGTGGGGAGTCCAGTCCTAAGACAGACGAGTGTCCGAGTCAAGGACTGGCAATATAAAACAACCTTCTCCAATTGTTCCTGTGGTGCAACTGATGCGACAATAATCACTCGGTTGTCCAGGAGAAATGGTTGTGGGTAGGGAGTGACATGGTAAGCTGTCTACAACATTATTGTCGGTTCACACCCAAACATGTCACTCCCGGCCCGCCCTTGCCGCTTCTTTCCACCATTCTACTCCAACCAATGCGTAAGGGAATGACACTTCCTTCTACCACACGTACTCGGGGTCAAGCTCAAAGATGTCCACGGAGACTATCCTAATTACTGGTTCTGCAGGCTTCTTAGGTGGCCTCGTAAGCACATCTTGCCTCATTGCAATCTTTGATCCTAATTCTGAATTTCTTCTCGACCTGCGATAGTTGGCCAAAACGCTAGCCAAGGATGGTGGAAGCTCGATACGACTGATAGTTACGGATGTAGTACTGCCATTGGTGCCATCCGATGCTCAAGCCATACCATTAAAGGTGGATCTGACCGATGACAACCAAATTCGCCAACTTTTCGAAACACGGTTTGGGGTGCCAGACACGATATACTGCATGCACGGAATCATGTCTCGCGGCGCCGAAGACAACTTTGACCTTGGTTTCAAGGTTTCTGAGTTAAATGAATTGAACCCAAACAAAACCTGACGCAGCAGCATATTAGATCAACGTAGACTCCGTGGTCGCTCTCCTTCAACTCGCGCGGCTTTTTGGAGGCCAGTCGAACAAATTAATGAAGTTCGTATTCACTTCTTCCCTTGCAGTCTACGGTGGTCCTCTGGTAAGCAAACATTACCTTTCTTCGAAAACTGGGTTCGGCTGACAGTGTTTCTGCTCTCCCGTTTAGCCGGAAGTCATAACTCCTTCTACGATTGCCACCCCGCAAAGTGCATATGGGACGGAGAAGCTCACGTGTGAGCTTTATATCAACGAGTTTACTCGCCGAGGCTTCGTAGATGGCCGTGTCTGTAGGCTTCCAACGATCGTTGTGCGGTCCGGAACACCAGCCGCAGCCACGTCTTCATTCCTTTCAGGTATCAGACTTGCTCCTAAAGGCCCCTATTTTTCCACATGCTGATGAGTATTCTTCTTTAGCTATCATTCGCGATCCACTGAATGCTCAGCGGGCGGTATGCCCTATGGGCGACTCAATAGACTCGCCCGAGCTAGACCTTCCAGTTTGGCTGGCTTCCCCAACAACAACGGTGCAGAACCTCGTTCTGGCTCGAACGATACCTAGGGACAAATTTACACCCCATTCTCGTGTGGTCTGTCTACCGGGGTTCACCGTGACTGTCAGAGAGATGCTTCAGTCGCTGGCAAAGATTGCTGGGCCCCAGATATTGAATTTGATTGATTTCAGAGATGACGAAACTAATAGGCGAATTGTGACGTCTTGGCCCGCGAAATTCGATTGTTCGTATGCGTTGCAATTAGGTTTTCAAGTTGATGCAGAAGGAATGGATCGTGTCATCCAGGATTATATGCAGACGGTTCGGGGGTAGTGGGCTCTCAGACTTTGGATCCAATACGGAGAAATACGGAGATCAGCTCAATGTTCATTGCGGACCATTAAATAAGTACTTAGGCAATACACAAAAGTCTTGTGCCAGTATCGCAACGTGACATCCCATCAGCGACTTAATGATTGTGGCCCTCTGGTTCTCATCGAGCGAAAAGCCCAATGATAGGACAACCCAGCAATTCTGAAATCGCCTGGAGAACCTTATCATTCCCAGCTATGCCACTCACGTAAGAAACACGAGCAAGGTAAACAAGGAGAGGAATAGACTTACTCTTTTCAGTTGCAGCGGGGCCTATCTCTTCCAGCCTGTAACTTATACCAGAGAGTCGATGGGAAGTATTACTAAGGGAGTAGGACACTGACGTCGAATTCGGTGAGTCATTGTGCTATTTTGTCAAAACCAAAAAACGGTCATTGCCGCTGGACGATACCAAGGCTTCACAGCGTACACTGCAGGATGCATCCTTGAGTTCATCGTCCCGTCAGCTTTACGATTGAATGTTACATAAGTGAGGAGGCTAGAATTGGCATCGGAACGAGTGAGCCATTTCTGGACGAATGCCATCAGCTTGAGGATGCTCCAGACGATCAAATGTTAATCAACAATTTATTACGCGGTGCGCGGGCGCAGTCCGCGCCTAGCTAAGTAAAACAGAGCTAAGAATAAGTAACTATGAGACGATTCAAAACTAACTAACTATTTCAGACGTGAGTGAAATCAGAACTACATAGGAGCTGTATCGTGACACAACTACATCTATGTATAAAGTCTAACGAAACAACTAACACCGAATGGGATGGAAAAGAAATAAAGAGAAATGTGGGAAGGGTGGTACGTCCAAACCGAAAGGGAACTTACCGATATACCAACTCTTTTCGAATAGATGCAGGCGTAAATGTGAATGAGTCATTTGTTGCACGGAGACGTAAATACGCAACCCGGCGTGCAGGAGGAGGAGGAGCGAGAGGAGTAGCATGGAGACGTCGTGAAGACGCAGCCCAGCATGCTTGTGGTGTGATAGGTAGAGGCGCTAATTCCAGCGGTTGAATTTTGCTGAAAGCGAACGCAGAATGATTGGCGGCGAGGAAATCAATGAGGTGTTGGAGGGTAGCGATAGGCTCGTTACTTCTCCAGTATAATGGACAATCCATGAGGATATGCTCGCGTGTTTCGAATCGGAACCCGCATCGACAGCCGACAGGTTCGCGAGGAAAGAACCTAGCTCGATATGAACCAATGGGGGCATGGTTAAGAATAGCCCGGATTGCTCTGATGGTGACACTAAAGGATGTGACAGGAGCGTCGTCATTGACAGTGTTGGAAGAATGTAATTCACGAAGCCAAGAGCCGCCGCCGTGATATTGAGGCTCTATGAAACCGTTTTTGAAACGTTTACTTCGTAGGAATAGAAAACTGTGACCCCGAAAACTGGGGTCAATTCTGGACGAATGCCATCGGCTTGAGGATGCTCCAGACGATCAAATGTTTGTACAGCGGCTGCTCAGCTTTCCTAACAAGCAAATACATCAGCACCTGTTCAGCGGCAGACGTGGTTAAGTACATACATCATTACTTTGCGGGGATTGTCGTCGAGCATACAGATCAGACCCTCGAACCAGTTTCGTATACCAAAGACAGTGGCCAGAATGGCATAGAGTTCTTCGGTCGTATAATCAGCGACTTCCTTGTTGATGGGATTGGAACCATGTTTTGCTCCTCATACGCCTGTGGGTTAGGTACTCGTTGAATCTAGGTAACGAGGAAACCGTATTCAAGAAACCCGCCCTTGACCAGGCTCGCGTCCCTTCCGGAGTTTCTGGTATATCCTTGATGCCCATCCGCTTGCCAATTTCCGCCCAAGAGATACAACGCGCCTTCAATGAATGTTGAGCACCACACATGGGTAAAGCAAGCCCGATACATACGTACTCCTCCCTAAGTGAAAATGCCTGCCATCCATACCTATTTGCTCAATTCTAAAACGCCCGGAGTCGGCGACCAAAGCCATGAAAGGCAAATCAGACCCGCCGCCGTTTCAAGAACAAAAAGGGTCAGAGTGTACAAATAGTCACCATTTGACTAAGTGGATTAAAGAATCAGTCACAACCATGCGTGCGTACTGGGGTTGAAAATACGGACAATTTTATTTGGAGTGGAGATAATTGATACGAGCCAGACCACTCATGGCACGGGGATCAAATTCACCGGACTTGTCTTCCGGGGCATACCCTGATACTGGGCAACCAACCATAGTGGCTACAAGGCATTGTAACTCTATCAGCTTCCTGGTGCAAAGATAGTGACTGAGTGCTCACTAGTCAGGATTTGTGTCTGGCTGGATTAAGAGGTTTCCGTGAGCGTCATGTTTACAGTCAACGGTGAAGTGTCCAAATCCACGTCAGTTCGACGCTTCGATATTGTATTACGACTTCAGTTGCTTGGTCGCCGAAAGCAGTTTGGTAATTGTTGGCTGTTATAAATGTAGCTACTAGTGTTATCATTGAAACTTGCGAGACGAGATATGAAACTAGTGATTCACAATTCCATACGTCTTATACAATGCAAATTCTTGAGCTTTGTCCAGCAATAGGGGCATGACATAGGCTTGTGATACCATCACAATCGACTTTGCCTCTTCCGGAGTCAGTGTACGAGCCTCATATTTCTTCTGGTTCAATGCAAATTCTTGAGCTTTGTCCAGCAATAGGGGCATGACATAGGCTTCATCACAATCGACTTTGCCTCTTCCGGAGTCGGTGTACGAGTCTCATATTTCTTCTGGCATTTCCTGTGTATTTCCCTATACCCTTACTATCTCAGCACGCGGACCAGGGCAACGCAGGCGGTGACAAGTCCTCTGGTAGAATTCGAGGTCGTCAGTGTGGCAGAGACATAGGGAGGAGCACCGAGGGACCGAACAAGCGTCTGGTTAACGAGCGAATCCCCGGCTGCAGCCATAGAACAGACAAAAGAAGGTAGACATTAGCTCGAAGTTTGCTGCTATCTGGTTCACTTTTTATACTGAATTTCAAGTGACTGAGTGACTCGGCCTGTTCAGCAGCAGCCATTGCAGTTGCCCGCTAAAATTGGTTCCCACAGTTTTGGAACCGGATGCATCCATATTGGTTTAAAATCGAGGATAGAAACGTCCGCCGCTCATCCGCCTCCTTGCGTTGTTTCGCGGGTGTTGTTGAGTCGAAATCGTCGATGTGTTCGAGGCATGCAACTTGGTGTGAGCGACTCTATGTGACTATGCTGTGACTATTCCCATGGGATAACCTTGTTGGGATGGAAAGTTGAAACCAATCGGGCTCAAGCCCGAAGTTGCTGGATAGACTCAGATATTCACCTTCCAAGCTCACGATCGGTTCACTTGAATGCGAGTAAGATGGTGCTCAGGTGTGCTCTTCGCCCGTATGTACCTGATGCCATCAGCTTTTCTGTCTCACACAAGTGTTTTTGTGGGTCTCGTCCTCTGAGGCGAACGTAAGAGGGTCTTTCGTCGCTCTCACAAGGTTGACCCAGTGGAAAAATGTTCGTCCGACGGGTTCGGGCACGTCCGATCATGACGTACATTCGTCGCTCGGAGTGGATTGCGTACACACCGTTAGGAGCGTATGTGAATGGGCCAAATCATCGGTGGTCGTCTGCATCATATGGAAGAAAGTGGATGACTTTCCGTAGGATTTCGATTCGTTTTCTTAACCACTTGGTGGCCAAGGTTTGGTTCAAAGCCCCCCGACCGGGGGGAACAGACGAATTTGCAGTTCATGTTTCCGGGTTTGATTGGGCCTCCAGGGCTCTAACGGCCCTTGAGCCGACAATGTATTTGCTACAATGTGCTAAAGCACAATGTGAGGTCTCTGTGTATGTGCTCCCATAGTATCCAGAACTGCAGAGCATTGGCATCATACTTTGAAGGGGAAATAACGGTGGTATGGACGAGACTTTTTTGCTAAGCCGAGTTTTCGTTGGGACTGGCCAAAAACGGCCTTCAGAACGAATCCGCAATCTAGGAAGCTTCTTCTAGATCAAAATTCAGAGACAGATGAAGCTTCTGATACAACCACCGGCTGTCCCGGCAAGACCTTATCTTGCGAAGGATAATAGAGTCAAGTTTTGGACCAATTGCTTTTACACTACAAACAATTTCACGGAGAGTCTATACGGATCAGTCAGCAAACTACCATTCTTGGTCGCTTGGACAAATTCAGGGAAAGAAACTATCTCAGGAGATTGACCTTCAAGTAATGCTAAGGATGATATACCTGATGCAACTTCTCATCGACGACGCGCAAATGGACCCGTAATCGGACAACCTTGAAGCTTGGCAGCCGCTTTCATCACTTCTTCTGTACCCGCTAGCACACACTTTCAGCACTACTTACCCGATTGGACTGGACTTTTCACATACTCTTCTCTAAATGAGCTGGCCCCAGTTCCTCTAGCCTATATCCCTGCGAGCCTAGCCTACGAAAACGTCAGGACACATGCACGGTGGGATGCTGGGGTAAAGGGGTACTCACTTAATGTCGGGCACACGACTATGCCACCTGATCAGCACTGCTAGCCTACTCATCACTTTACCCAGAATTGTCTGGGGCTGCGGTTTGTACCAGGGCTGCACGGCGAATCTTCTGGCATGCATCCTGGGATTAACCGAACCATCTTTGTTTCTCGTTAAACCCAAATCTACGGCAAAGGAATAATTGGAGTCGGAACGAGGAAGCATCAGCCACTTCTGAACAAACGCGAGGGATGAGAAAATAATCCGGATGATGATGTGCTTGTAGAAAGGCTGAGCGGGTTGCCTAACAATAACATTAGCATGCGGTGCGCCGCAAGAGATATCCCACTCACATGAGAGCGATGCGAACCGGTTCCCCGAGAACACACGTAACAAGCCCGTCAACCCATTTACGAATACCACAAAACTCCGGGAAGAAATACAGCAGCTCGTCCTTGGCAGCGTTAGCGACCTTCCGGTTGGCAGGATGAGGGACCATATGTTGGGAAGCAAACTCCTGTAGCCGACTATCAGTGTGCTTGGTGCATACTACAAGGAATGGATCTTACATCTGCCCATGCTTGCATTTCTTCTCTGGTCTCGGGAATATCTCGTATTCCAAGGCGTTCTCCTATCTCCGTCCAGAACAAGTAATATGCGTGCACCTCAAGAGAAGACAACGCTCTCCAGCCGTACCTTTTGCACCAGTTCTACAAATATAGCCGTTCGTGAGATTCTTTGTATAGAGGGGACGAGCATACCACGGGTTCATTTACGACGAGGAACAATGTATACAGCATATCTTCGTTTGACTGAAAGAGTGGTCAAAACAACCTCTGGTAGCATATAACAGAAGAAACTGACAATATTATGCCTAGCATGCAAGTAGTTAACCCGCGCAAGTCCAATTGTATTGCGTGGATCCAACTCGGCAGTCTTGTTGTCATCGTCGGTGTAACCGGGAAATGGGCTCCCCATCCAAGTAGCTAAGCACAGATACGCATACATTCAACTGCATTCGTAACTAGCAAAAATCGAGCCTCACCTATAGCAATGTGTGTCTGAAAAAAAAAGATCAGACACGTACATATGCTGTAGATTTTGCAAACCTACATCAGTATACCGCTTAGAGAGGGCGTCTTTCTTGATGAATTCCTTTGTCGAGACCAACAACTTGGACATGGTGGGCTAACAGAAAGTTAAATTCTCGGTCATATCCATCAAAGTCAAGTGCACTTGCGAAAGCAAAAGCTTTGTACATCGCAAAAGATATACAATAAAACATCAGGAGGGGCATGTCATATGCCACGGAGACCAGAACGATCTTCCGAGCATCCTCTGGTGTCAAAGATTTGTCCAAGAACTTCTTCTGGTACTTGCGGTGCATTTCCTCGTAACGGCGGTATCTGAGGGTGCGTACTGAAACGACATAGCCTGCAAATGCTATCAAGCAGCTGGCGATAAAGATAGAGCCACGGGAGGCGTTGGAGGTACGCATAGCAATGTCACGGAAAAGCTGGGCCGTCTGAGTGGTTGCCATTTCGCGCTGCCTGGCCTAGAGGCGGGGGGGAAGAAGACACAAGACGGGACACCTGCTCAAGGGGACCCTTATCTATCAAAGGAGAGGAGGGGTGAGACTTCTAGAGTACCGCCAAACTTGAACGCTTGAGCTTGATTGAGGAAGCAGATTGCCTTTCATAGCAGAACTTGCAGTGTGGTCATTACTGCATATCCGGTCAGGATTATGGGATCGATCGGTCGAACCTGATACAAAAGCCAGTCACAATCGAGGAACCAATATCCCAAGTACGGATTATTTACTTTGCGACTGGTAACCAGTAGTCAATTGCTACTGTACGCTCTGGATTATGAAGCTAGAATCCAAAGAAGAGACGATGTACTGGTAGGTCGATTAAGAGTTTGACGTTAGTTAAGGGCAGGCCACACCCAGTGGCAGTAAGGGTGAGCACGAGTCAAGACTGGTTGACTTATTCAGTATGGCGTCAAGCATTGAGAGAAACTAGGCTCACGCTTCTCAGTAGGAATGGGTCCCATCTCTTCCAGCCTGTAGCCATCAGAGTGTAACCTACACAAGAATCAGCACAGGAGATTATCGAAGGTATTATGTTGTAAAGCTCAAAGACGAGGAATGGTCAAGTGCTGTTTAGAAACTGAGTATACCAATACAATGCATACATGTGGAACTTAGCAGGTATAGCAGTGATATAGCGCTCTATCAATTACTCTGTATCAGGTTATCCCACGAAAGGTTAGTGATATAGTGCTCTATCAATTACTCTGTATCAGGTTATCCCACGAAAGCGTATCATCGAGCGAAAGCCCCAGTGATAGGACAACCTAGAAGCTCCGAGGCAGCCTGAAGAACCACAGCGTTTCCGACTATGTAGATCATGTCAATTCAGTATGGCGTCAAGCATTGAGAGAAACTAGGCTCACGCTTCTCGGTGGGAATGGGTCCCATCTCTTCCAGCCTGTAGCCATCAGAGTGTAACCTATACAAGAATCAGCACAGGAGATTATCGAAGGTATTATGCGATACTGACGTCGGACTTGGCATATGACTATGCCACTTTGTCAAAACCAAGAACCTGTCCCAAACATTCCCAAGGAACGTAGTGGCTTCTGGTCGGTACCACGGTCGCACTGCAAACTTATTAGGGTGCATTCTTGGGTTTATCGATCCATCAGCTTTGCGAGTGAGCTCCAATTTAATGGGGAATCTATAGTTGGAGTCGGAACGTGGGAGCATGAGCCATTTCTGGACGAATGCAGTGGATTTGAGGATACTCCAAACAATCAGATGCTTGTACAACGGCTGTTCCGGTTTCCTGAGGTCGATTGATCAAGTTGGCAGTCATGTAAGCGCCGATGGATAAGGGTGCACGTACATCATTGCCTTACGGACCGTGTCGTCAAGCATGCAGACGGTCAAGCCTTCAAACCAGTCTCGGATACCGAAGGCAGTGGGAACGGCGTACAGCAGTTCCTCAGTCGTGTAATCAGCCATTTCCTTGTTAATGGGATCGGATACTATATATTCTTCTTCATACGCCTGTATTTTGGGAGAATTTATTTAATGGGGAATCTATAGTTGGAGTCGGAACGTGGGAGCATGAGCCATTTCTGGACGAATGCGGTGGATTTGAGGATACTCCAAATGATCAGATGCTTGTACAACGGCTGTTCCGGTTTCCTGAAGTCGATTGATCAAGTGGGCAGTCATGTAAGCGCCGATGGATAAGCACGTACATCATTGCCTTACGGACCGTGTCGTCAAGCATGCAGGCGGTCAAGCCTTCAAACCAGTCTCGGATACCGAAGGCAGTGGGAACGGCGTACAGCAGTTCCTCAGTCGTGTAATCAGCCATTTCCTTGTTAATGGGATCGGATACTATATATTCTTCTTCATACGCCTGTATTTTGGGAGAATTGGTTTGTTATTCGATTCGGTGACGAGAGTGTGAAGAAAGAGTTCACTTTTGCCCAAGCACGCATCGCCTCCGGAGTTTCTGGTATATCCTTGATGCCCATCCTTTTTCCAATCTCAACCCAGAAGATACAATACGCCTGAATCCATCATTAAGCACCAAGAAAGGAGGACGCTGATCGTTGACGTACGTATTCTTCCAGAGGAGAAAGTGCTCTCCA
>KQ961984.1:109850-137929 GCA_001563735.1 Leucoagaricus sp. SymC.cos | reverse complement strand
CCATGAGATGGGCGAGCCTAGAAAATGGCGGGTGTAGGAGGCTGGGTTGAAAGGCCCGCTTGAGCCAGTGTACGAGCCATCTGCCATCTGGAAGTCAACATAGGAGCCGGCAGCATTGGGGTTGGCATGGACGATGGGGAGGGCGATTGGCTGGGACGTCGTCGACGTTGAGGCCATCGGAGTTTTTGGACTTGGCTGGAATCGCACACTCGAATTCAACTTGATATTACTCCCTATCCCGTGTTTGGTCCTGCTTGTCCATGTTTTCGGCCACCCTCGGCCCGCACCAAGCACAGCCAACGACCCAGCCCAGTCTACGAACCGGTTCATATGGGCACGCTCGTTTCCCTGACAATTCACTATTCCCTCTTCTCCTTCCCCGCCCAGCCTCGATTGGCTCCCAGCAGCACTGGTCTCATCCTTCTCCCGCCTCCAGCTTTCATTCCGACCCCATCGACCCTGCGAACCTCACCGCCTCTCAGACAACCGACAGTAAACCGACAGTAAACCGACAGTAGCTCGAAATGAGAGCTCTCCTGATGTCCGTTGGTTCCTGCTAATGGACCAATGGACCAAGCTCAGCACCGGCCCCCGAAGCTATCTCCACAATATCCACCCATGTCTCCAAAGATAGCCAACGCGCATCCATTCAGTATCTCTGACATATCCTCACGATCCCTTTCCGCATCTCTGGCCGTGACAAATCAACATTAATCGAAGCTGAGACCCTCCGGTCTGCTCTTATGACCGAAGGACCAATCGGTTTGTTCTCGAGCTGCGCTTCAGAGAGACAACCGCGATCTCCCGCCTCATATGATCAATGATCATTACAATTCCCCCTCCGCGCCTACCAATATTTGCTCTGTCCCTCGAAGTAAGACTGTCGCTTAGGGAGTTCATTGATAGCAATGAACTCTCCGGGGAAGCATTGGGAAACCGCCGATTAAAGATTACGCGAGCTGGAAACACTACCTTCCAGTCTGACTCTGTCAAGTCTACTACCTTCCAGCCGATTCTCTTTCACTCTTGGCATGGCCGACAGGCATGATTGTCCTGAAGACAACCAGATTTTGTTCCCAGAAAATACGTCCTCACCGCTTTATCCATCGGTCACAGCAATGACTCCAATCAGAATCGGAGCCATAGGGTTCTCCATCTCCGAATGTACCATTTGGCTCCAATCTACCGCTCTTGCGACCACCACAAAAATCCAAAATTCTGATTCACCAGTTTCTTGAATTCCTCCTTAGCCTTCTCACCGTGAGGTCGGCAGCATGTTGACGCCACCTATGTCACTGCCAGGCGATATTTGTATTTGTGTGCTTTCTTTATGCTGAAATCTGCATCTGACTTTGTCTAAAGCTTGAACCCATTATTAGAAGAGAAGGCACCACAGTTTGAACTCAAAAACGTATACATTGTTACGAGCTTCCGTTCAGTTTTCCTCGTGGTTAGACTCCTGGCGCGGTCTGTGTTTGTCTAGATCCCAAAAGTAGAACATGACAGCCGTAGAAGGGCACTTTTCTGTTCTGCTTAGATTGCCGAAGTGCTCAAGGAGGAAATCCCCCTCTAATCTCGCCTCCAATGCCATCTTCTGTTTACTATTAATGAGGCCGATTATGAAACTTTCGCAGCAACGTGGGCTCGAGTCCGTCAAAGATATATATATGTTTTCCTTAGTAAGGGATAGTCGATGCTGCTCTTACATTCATATATAAAGTTGAGGTATCTAACTTTGATTGGCAGATCCCGTGCATCGTCCTTGTCCTTGTTATTTGTCTCTAAAACACTCGCCATGTAGAGCAGTCCACATTCAATGCAAAACCTCCCGTCGCGAGAATGACATGTCAAGGAAGAAAACTATAAAGGGAGCGGAAAAGCAACCAAATGATTGATTTTCCGATTGTACCAGGCACCCAATAGTGTTGTCAACTTGATCGTTGAATACTTCAAAAAGATATATATCCAGAAACGGTATAGCGTCGATGGTTCATATGGTCATAGATCAAAACTATACGTACTTGTCACGCCGCAAAGGGTGCCAACTGAAAATATGATCTTTTGTTCGTTATCTATGTACCTGATATGAACGAAGGCCTTTGTTTAATCGGCGTCATCATCTTCACAACTGAAGACCCGTAGAGGAGAGAATGAACTTGGGGCATTGCAGTCGAACGATACTAAAAGAAAGATAAGACGTCCTCTATCAACAAGCGCTTAAGTGTCCCTCGGAATTGATCTGTATTTGGGGTGTCCAAAGTTATCCGTGGGGAACACTAAGGGAACACAGGCTCGAGAAGACACTTTAGTGAGACCAGAAATATCAAAGAACGGCAGCTTTATGTTGTCTGAGAAGCTGATGGGTCCTCCCGAGGCATCAACATTCTGACCGCCTTTCAATAACTTCCATCTTCGGTTTGGAGAGATGCTTCCACAGTTCCAATTTCTTTGAATAGATGTGCTTCCTTGGTGGCTGAGATTGGGCAAATTTCAGACATAGAATTGTTCACGTAGCGGTGTAGGCTCTGGAGCTCGGTACGATTCCTCCTACTAAACCAATCACCTAATAGTCCATTGCTATGGGGAATTGACTCCAGTATTCTTGAACTTTGACATCGAGCTCAAGCGCTTGACAGTCGAATCTAGAAGACATTCGAAGCCCACGGAAAACTCTCAGCATCAATCATGAATGAGATCTGCAGAATCTTTCATTTTCATTGGGCTTCACCAATAGGCATAGTCGGGGGTTTGTCTCAAAGGAGCAACAATCACATTTGGCTAGGTTAAATGATCAGACTCAACTCCAAGTCGTCACCTCCGTCCTTTGGCATTCCCTGCCTGCCAAAGTTTTCTGCCCACCGCTTACACCGGCCTGCTAGATGACGATTCCTAAGGGCTTCATGTTGGGGAGGGAGATTAACACTGACGTAGTGCTTGGCTTCAAAGAGGAGAAGTTGAGTCGAAATGGCCCAGCCTATGTTTGATTTGTTTCATGTTGTATGCTTGCAGGGTTATTACGATGGTATCTGGCACGAGGTCTGCTTCGGTGCACCTTGTCCACGCGAGTCTTACGGTTTGGGGTCCGATGAGAAGTGCGAGGTCCGCTCAAACTAGGCGCCTACCTGGTCACACAGCATTCCAATGCTCTCACAGTCCTCAGAATAAGTCTTACACTACATCTTAAATCGGTTGTGTCGTCGAGAAGGAACAGGCTAGGGAACAGGGTCCGGATCGGCCAGGGCTCGGAACCTGATAGGGTGGTAAGTATTATGGCAGCTGTGCCATCAACCCTGTAGGATGGGGCCTAAGTGGATCTAAGGCTGTCCTAGGGATGTATGGAGGACCACCCATACTGTAATCGTCCATACCGAATAACCCGCGTGATAGAGCGGAACTTGAAATAAATGGAAAAAACCTCGTTAAGTGATGATCTCCGCGGTCAACAAATCCGTTGAATACATGAAATACCATCACGCGATCACCATCATCCCCAACTTCTAAAATCCAATTGCCACAGAAGTCTTGATATGCGACATTAAGGGTCGTCTAGGGTCGTAACCTAGTTGTTGAAATGGCAACTTTGCCGTTGACGCATCCGCGTGGTCAATGGCCAGGAATTGTCCGCCTTTAAGCCATTGTCCAAAGAGACGGTGATGTGCTATATGGAGGGAAGTTGGTGGAAATGACAACGGGAGAGGTCACCGTCGGGGTTTGCAAACGGTCCAGCTCGTTTCACCGGTTTCATGCTCTCTGCTTTGAGCTCTTCTACTTTTTGGGTTTGCCCGAACAGAGATAGACCACCCCGGTGGAGAGGATAGAAGCCGCAATAGATCGGGAAGCCGAGATGGATGGCCAATGAACAAAACGTGCCCGTGTTGACAGCTTGGAGGAGCGTTTGGAGCACTGAAATTTGAAGCCAATAGTATACCTCGTTCAATGAAAGTCAGTGAGCCTATACATAGTCACTTAAAGTGTAGTGTCCCTTAGCACGCAACTCAGTTTAAGACTTACTTGACTTAAGCTGATGTTTGAGACTACCGGCCAGCGTGAACGTTATTTTTGGAATACGGATAGATGCCCGGGTTGAAGGTGTATGATTAACGCATCATTGGATTCCCCCCCGCAGTTCAGATCATCAGAAACAACATTAGGACAAGAAGCTGGATGTCGCCAACAGTGACATCAAGTTCTCATTGTCGCAAACCCCGTGCGCATGGACCTCTTCCATTGCCAAAGGATAACTGTAGCTTCTTCAAAGTCTGCCGACCCAAGCACAGGGATTTGTTGACAATATGAAGACAATCCAAGTTCTATTTATTCAAACATACGCTTCTCTGTCATGACATGCCCTTTTAGGATATGTTCTACCAAACTCGTGTTGCGCATCGTGTTCTTAAGAAGCGTGAACCAAGTTTGCCAGAAATATTCAGATAAAGCCATTTTTATGAATTTTTGACATCGAGGCCCACTCTCCCATGCTCGTTGCAACTTTGCCGAACGACTTGCATCCATTTCGGAAGTCGATCTTGTAGTTCTTTCTCAGGCCGGAGCACTCTCGTCACCATTCCGCGGAGATGTATTGGACCGTGCTGGGATGATTTTTCACATTGGAAGCTGCTTGAGACCGTCCTTTCTCGTTCGAATGTCCCAAATTCTGAACTGTTGAGCGATGTGAACTATGTCTGTGGCGGCGGCGGAAGGGGTTTCCTGAGCTACGGGACAACGACTCGGGGCGGGTATATGTCAGTTGTGGAGCGTTTGACAGAAGTCAGGTCTAAAAACTGAAATTAACAGTCTTACCCGGTTGTGAAACAGGGGACCCATACTCACTATTGGCGAGGCTAATGTTGTGCTTTGTTCTTGAACTCATAATAGTACAGTGATTCACCTGTTCACTATGTCTTTGAAGCGATACATGTCTTAACAATAAAGGAGCAAGCATCGAGCTCTACGATGGATAACGATAGACACTGGTGGGGATAGATTAGGTAAGTGTAATCAAAGACTCTGAGAGACCACCTTTGACATTGAGGCCGTGCCAACCCCGAGGAATTGAAAGAACTATTCAGCCACAGAGATAGAGCGGAGACCCAGTCGTCACTGGACCAAACCCGAAGCTTTCGGACTGGATTCAGCCTGCGATGTGGTCATCTAATGCTAGCACCATCATTTTGAGAAGAAGACTGATAAAGACAAGGCGTAAGAACCAGTCTTTAGTTGATCATAACTTGTTGGACTTGAGGTCACTTGTTCGCATTTTGACGCTTCTGTGATCTCCTACCGTTGAATAGGTGTTCCATCACCTATTCTTCGGTCGATCCTTTCCAGGTTCAGTTTAGGGCCTGTGAGGTCATGACCACATCCAACGACAAGCATGAAACCGCAGACTCAGAGGTTTGAAGACAAGATTCAGAGACCGTTGTAGTACAAGACTTGTATGTAATTCCGTTTTGAGTTTCCTGATTTGTCAAGAAAGCATAATCGGAGGGCCAGGTTCGCATTACTTATCACTGGCACTAGTTTGGCGATAAGCGCCTTTAGATCAGGTCGGTGATGTCGCTTACGTTTTTCAATTCAGTCGCCAACAGCTAGAGGTTTAGAAGTTGAACCAAAGAGGGTTAATGAAATATCATCATATACTCACAGTCCAGGTGCTATAATACACATTGTGATCGTTTCTACCGACCGACCTCCAATGGAGTAGTCCGTCGCTTACAGGGAGGCCAAGGTTAGACGATCATAAGGAGAGTCAGCTACGCTTTTCTGTTGAACAGAAGTTTTCTTGACGGGCGCGTATTAAATCTCGACATTGCTTGTAAATTGCCCGCCTTGTTCGGGAAAAACAAGATGCTTATTCCCATAGATCCCAAGATAGAACTGGTTCTTACTGCGGACTGGGATCCACACACGGTGAGTCTTAAATGAGCTTTCTAATCGTGGTTCTCGATAGAGATAGAACGCATTGGTGATGGGCCTTGAGGTTGAGAAAATTTCGTTACTACAGCGATGAATGATAGGGAGCATATGCTAAGCTAGACCTGCATCGATGTCGTCCTTGAACCGTTGAACAATAGGAGCCATCCCTCCTTCATCATGCTGAAAACCCAATTTTAGTGCGTATGAGTTGTCAGCCTTCTCCGGCCAGGAGGATACAATCCTTCTGTCTGTTGGATCGTCCTGGAAACGAACTCTCGAAAGAGCTTCCTCTCCACCAACTTGGTGCAAGGCTTCTAGCATTTCCCGGATTGTCGTAGTAAAGCCAGGGAGACATACAACACGCGTATGTGCGTCAAATTCTGAGGAAGGGATATGTTTGGCGATGATGAGGTTCTGAAGTATGGTTTTGGAAGATGCAACCCAAGTCTTCAGTTCTGTTTCTGGCGCTTCAAGCGAGTTGCCAATAGGACAGTGCGCGATTTCGCCTTTGAGCGGCTCTCGAATTATGGCTGTCAAGAGGAGTAAGAATAGTTTGAGCAACTCGACGTCCCAACTGAGTGGTACCTGATAGGAATGCAGATGTTGCTGCGGCAGGAGGGCCAGGTCGGACTATTACAGTTGGAAGGCGAAGTATGCGACCGTCGACGAAGCCTCGACGAGTATACTCATTAACCAGGAGTTCACTGACAAGCTTGCTTGTTCCATAGGCACCTTGTGGGTTTGGTAGTGTTGTGGGTTCAACGACGGGAGGCTAGAATCCGCATGATTACATGAAAATCAGACCCGCTGACAAAATACAACCATGAAAGTCATACCAGGGGACCGCCGTACACGGCCATTCCGGAGGTAAAGATGAACTTGATGTGCCTTCCCGCACGTTCACCATGTCTTCGTGTAGCCTCGAGAAGAATTCTGACGGAGTCGATGTTGACCTATTTAATTACAGATCAGTCTAGACAAAGCGCCGAGGCACTTGTCAATCGCTTACCTTGAGCCCAAGGTCGAAGTTATCTTCCGCTTGTCTCGACATAATACCATGCATACAATAGACGGTATCCGGGACACCAAAAGTCGATGCAAATAGTGACTCTATCTGACCAACATCCGTCAAGTCTGCCTTGAGTGTGACCACATTGGGGGCATCATAGGTTGGTTGGATGATGTCCACTAGGATTAGATGGACATCTGGTGTCAATTCGTCCTTGATCAAGGCATCTGCAACCTGTTAACGGTCGTGGATGAGCTGCTCCCCGTTCAAATAGATAGACCGTGTTGATAAAACAAACACGACGTGCTAGGAAACCACTGGCTCCTGTAATCAGAACCACGTTTCTGGCAGACATCGAGGGAATTGTCGGACAGGCCACGGGGAATTGATTGCAAGGCCGATTGACACCATTTCCGAGAAAACAAATTCACAGCATATGACATGTGCATGATCGGAAGCAGTGCCACAAGAACGAGAACCTTAGGAGTCAGAAGCCACACTTAGTGATAGGGGCTGGTCAAGCGCCGGAGTTAAAGGGCACGTGTCGGATTGGATCCGCTTCTCGCACGGCGCACTGTCGGACGTAGGAGTTCGGAAGTCAAGAGACTAAAGGCTTGTCTTATTACAACAGTATTGGACAATTGAGCATAGCAAACTTGCTTCAACCAGCTGGGCACCACTGTAGTGATTAACAACTCAAGCCTTCCCGGTGGATCCAAAGAGAGCAAAGAAGCGCTCGCAAACTTTCGCAAATACCTCTGTCGCTTCCTCTATAGCTTCTGGCATTGGCTTGGTCTGCAATTTTTCGGACAAAGCCTTACTATAGGGATCGCGTGCCCAACTATTGACATTTATCTGTAATCGAACATATAAGATGAATTTATGAGAAGGTGTGTGTTATGCCTACCTTGCTGACCCCGCTCCCGATGCACTCCTTAAAGATTTCGTCAGGAAGCTCGTCGGTTCCGTGCAGACAGATCGGTATGCTATCGCCCAAAGTGTTGCGAAGTTCTCTCACTCTGGTTCACCAATTAACCTTACTAAGAGCATGTCCGGGAAAAAACCGGAGCAGAGGCTTACATTCCGTAGCGGAAGTGTGGGGGGTTGATGTATGAACCGAGTAGGTTCCCAATACTTGGTGCAAGAATAGTGGCGCCTGTTCTGCCCGGAGTCTTGTCAATCTCGAGAATTCTCGTCGCGTGACTGGATGAAGACCCACTCTCTCATGAAGGTCTCTGCTTTCTGGGGGTTTGTGAGTTTAGCGTCGGAAATCATCCGTAAACCGGCTTCTCCCCCTTCAAGTCTACCGAGTTCAACTTCCACGGGAATGTTATACTTCCATGCACGTTCAACATAAGGGCGAGCAATCGCGATGTTATCTTCGTCCGTCTAATAGGAATGGTGTTAATCGCCAGCCACAACACGTAAGCTTGTGGTTTTTCATTCAGAGAAGTAGCATCTGTACCTCAGCATGGCCGGCATCTACCATGATGCTGTCAAAGGCAATGCCTTGCTCCGCCAGACTGAGGGCCAATTCTAGGTGTTCTACATCAGTTGCATGATCCAGGTGCACTGCAATCGGGACACTGGCTTGGTGTGCCCTAGGGTACAGACAACGCCTCTAATGATCAGCGGTCAAATAAAATTAGCTATGCATCATCCCTACAGATTCAAGCAGAATTGCAGAAATGGCCCTTTGCCGTACATCAGTGTCACCGGGAAAAGTTGGAGAATCGCCGGACTCCTAGATCTCTCAGCCGCTCGCACTAGTGCAATAGCAGATTGAGCGTCATAGCTATGACGAGAACGCTGCTTTGAGAGCGTAATTACGTTCAAGGAGGCACGAGACAAACCAGACCTGAGAGAGAATCCCATATCCCTCTCGCTGTGCCTTGTAAAGAATTTGCAGGGTACGGTTGTGTTCGAACGGCGACTCCATGGCAAGGAATCAACGAGTACGTGGTTAGCGAGTACTATTGCTTTGTGGGAGGGAGAAATGAAGCCGAGGAAAGTCGTCCTTTACTGGTTTTGTTGTCTGCCTCCACGAACATGAGAAATGCATTTGGGCGTTTGTGTGGGATGTTGACCCTCGGCCCTCGGCTCGAATTGCCGATCACTGTGCAAATAAGTTTGTCAATGTCCCCAGTCCACAGCAAGTTGCTAGCTCCAAGAAACTGTAATAAGTTTGTCAATGTCCCCAGTCCACAGCAAGTTGCTAGCTCCAAGAATCGCTAGAAACTGAGTACTGAGGCCTGAGGTCATAGACATCCCTATATGCATTCTTCAGCATTCGTACTTTTTGTTTCATTTCCCTCACTTCGACTCTCTGAAGCGCCGATTTACCGAGAAAGTATAGGCTTTCGTTACGGTGGCTAGTTACTCAACGTGAACTGCATTGAGTCGGAGGCATGCGCTTTACTCAAGCTATTCAGTCTTGGTTCAAACATCCAGGGAAATGAGCAGAGCATGTACGAAGAAATGCACCCACCAGCGGTGAGAAATTATACAAACTCTGTTGTAGTATCGCCATTCACACACCAGCTATATACAGAAAGATTAAACCGTTGGCACCGGAACACTTCACGTACTACACCCCACAGCAGCAATTCAACATTCAATATTCAGCTCTAGTGCCACAACTTCCCCATGCCAATTCACGACTTGAACCGGTCTTGAACCGGTACGCCCGGAGCGTTCGCTGGGCGGGAAGAAAATTGATTTGGGGATGAATTCGGGAAGACAGTGCGAGTCCCTGCCGGCGTGTTTATGGTCAGACCGATACCTAGTAATCCAACACAGCGGGAATAACCCTAGCCGCTTTACCGTGACTTGGAGCCACACGTGCATTCAACGAACTCTGACCACTGATAGCTGGAGAATCAAAGTAAACGTGGGGAAGAAAGGCAATCAAACTTCGCCACTTGTGATAATACACCGTTTTACAGACCATGAGAGTAGCAATACTCAGAATGAAGATGAAACAGAGTGGATCCTTAGAAATTCTGAATCGGTAGTTGGGCAGCGCGTTAGTCAAAAATTCTCGCTTTTACCCTCCGCACTGCTTCCTCGGTAAGTTTAGGGTCTTCAAAGAAACCACCGAAATCCCAGAAATCACCCGCCACCTCGCCTTGTCCAACTCTTCCCATCCTAGCAATAGTTAAACCAGCAGTACAAATAAACAATGAACCGTCCAGGTATTCCGCGCCAGGAAGCTCTGTTACAATTGTATTCCTCTTCGCTGAGGGGAGATTAGTCCCAATACCTAGTGCAGTATCTGCTATTCCCACACCAGTGCTCTGAGGGCCACTGAACGTCCCAGCTGGAGTGGAGCCGAAACTGCTGGCCCACGATGCGAGTGCTCGAATCGCTTTCGGAAGATGTGAATCAGGATGAACAACGGTGGTTTGGACAATAGGCAACCAAGGGTCCGGGACACGAGTTTCCACCTTGTCTTGCCCAGGTAGAGCATCCTGATGTGGAGTGGGCAATGTGTTGATTGGCAGAGGATAGGCCGTAGCGGTGGAAGATGTGAAGAAGCCGCGAACGTCAAGCTTGGGTCGTGCCCGGGTAATGTACCAGGATAGGCTAACAGCGAGATAAGAGCGGAGGAGGATTTGTGAATGAGGAGAGTGGCTGATACGGGCCAAGAGAGATGGGATGAAAGCCGCAGATGTGACGAGGTGAAGGCTGGGGAAGATTCAGGGCCGAGTAGACAACAGGGTAAAGGAGACTCAACAAGAAGAAATCAGCATTAAAACCCCCTTCTTTACAATGCTCTACTTGCTGGGACCAGGTCCAACCGGCAATACCGAATATTGTGGCATTCATCCAAGAAATTTCCTCCACCTTTCGATTGATTTCACCTGGTCTTTTCAAGTCAATAGACCATTGCATAGCGTAGTCTCGGATGATCTCGGCGTGATCAGCAATGACATTCTGTACGATCATCAGTTCATCCAAATCTTTGGGAAGAGTCAGTCTTGAGTCTGCGGCAACTCTGGCAAGAATCGTGAGCGCATGAACATCGGCGCCACCGTTCGCAGACACTGCATCGGCCTCGAGATGCGCAGCAACCTGCCCAACTTCACGAGTAACGCTCGACAACAACCCTGGGGCGCTAGAGGGAATACCGCCCTTGATTGAATAGATGGTGTCAAAAAAAAACTTTGGGAAAGAGCCGGGATACGTCCGGTGGATGTATGCAGGTTTGCGCGATGCCTGGTCTCACAATTCAGTGACAATGCCGCTGGAAACAGAAAGTACGCTTGCCTTCAACGAGCATGCCGGGAAGACTGAATTCAGCACCATATCCAGCATGGATTAGGGGGTGAAGTAATCCAGAAAGAAAGCGACTCAGCATCTCCGTATTCCTGGAGTTACACTCCTTGGAAAACATGAATGTCTCGAGGGTCTTGTCTATCCCGTGCTTCCGAGTATACTGCCCGAAGAAGTTTATATAGGCATCATAAAATCTAGGAATGAGTTTTGAGTTTATCAGAATGTGGGAGGGGAATGTTTGAGCCAACCTTGCATCGCCCAAGTGTTCCTCAAAGTTTGAATTAGTAATGGGCTCGGGCGACTCAAACGCAGGCCTTTGCTCTTTGCAGTCGAGCTCGTAAGCTGCCGTGATAACAGCAGGATCGGCACCTAAACTCCAAATAGCGATTGAACGATGAGCGGAATGACTGTCAGGATCCGTAAGTTACACAAAATGTAAATTTGCCAACTGAACATACTTGTGGAAGCCTTCATCACTGAAGAATATGTGCCATCGTTTGTGATTATCTATAAGCATGTTTTTCAAAGCTCGAGTTGACTCTGGACTGACTCCTGGCCAATGGTACGGAGACAGGGTAGACGGCGGAGACGAGGGCGTCGGGAAGAGAAAGTTACCATCGAGGTCTGCTGGCATGTTTAGCAAAAACTTGCAATAATAAGTTATCGTTGCAAGAGAAAGAGGGAGCTAGCGTTAGGGTGGAATGACATTGTGGGTGAGACTGGATTTATATAACGAGACGGGGAGATCTTGAGCCAACAAATGAAGCGTTGATTGATGTCAGAGGCTTTCCAATTCTGGGTTCCCTGAGGCGCCGTCCAAAGATTGGGGGACAATATACCCAGGCTAGCTTCTCGAATGGAACTTCGAGGTTCATGGAGCACATATGCTTGGGAAGACGAAGAGAAGGAACCAAACCTCCGGATTCACCCCTTGGGACATTGACAAAACGCAAGATTCAAAAATCACCGCACTTGGGAAATTAAACCCCTAACCTCCCCTGACCAGTGATTTACTATCTGATGTCAAGGTCACAAAAAACGAAGGCTCTCGACGGAAGAACAAACTACTGCTGATAATGGCCTCGCTTGTCCCACCATGAGACAAACCCTTAAAATGAAGGTTAACAGTATCATCTGCACTCCTTAAACGGAACGACGTAAGATTTGCGACCCGAGCAAAAAGTGTTCAATCAATCTTTTATGCGCCCTTAACTCCGTGTTCTTGAAATAGCCTGCTTCACGCCCACCATAAACCTGGGCAAAATGCGCCGGAGTACGCTGCAGCTTGGAAACATGTTCATCGGGATGAACAAGACTTTCCTGGATGATGTCTACCCAAGGATTGGGGGAGGCCTCGGAAGGGAGAGAAATTTGGTGGTAGGGTTCAGGAAGAGGGGTAGTGGTGACCTTGGATTTGAGCGAATCTGAGGCGAACAAAGCCTCAATCTCGAGTTGCGGCCTTCCATATCCAGTATACCATGCAAAAAAAAACAGAAAGGAAACTGTGAAGAAGATCTTTGGAACGCTGGTTGAGGTGAAGAAGGACACTGGATAAAAACATCAAGGAAGTCACAAAGTGTATGCTAGAATTGCTGTCAGAGTTCGCAGTTCCTACTATGCGCCTAGACACCCGCTAGAAAAAGTCGGTGTTGAATAACCCTTGTTCTTTCGTCGTCATACTGGAAGCAGCATAGAGGAATGTAACCAACCGGACAACTTTCTCCAGGCTGTTTGCACTCCTTCCTCTGTCGACAAGTCGGAAGGCCAAGCCTCAGCATACTTTACAATTTTGTCGCCGTAACGCTCAACGGCATCTTTGAATACCGTCATGGGATTTTCGTGTTGATGAGTGACAATATCCGGCTCAGCGAGAACTCGGGCAAGTATGCCCAAGACGCTCCGGGTAGAGTCTGCTAGATCTTTCTCTGGGGAGTTCTCGAACTACGAAGCTGGAATAATTGCAGAAGAACTCCTAACATGGATTGCTGTCCGCGCCAGGCCTGGGAGTCCAAAAGTCTAAGTCACCGATCGGTAGGGCGACGGCATTCTTCAGCAAGCCGTGGATTGCATGATAATAAAGCCTGAGAATTGCGAAGGTGTACATGACGATATGGGCATGCTGTTGCTGTGACTGTGCTCATGAGACATAGTTGGTTATGGAAAGAATCAAACGCAGCATGGCAATGTGTATAGGAACATACTTAAGTATGGACAAGGACCTGTTCCTGATCGGAGACCAGGCAAAAGGAGAGGAACTGCTGATCGTGCCTGAAGATGCTGATCGTGCCTGAGGATCATAGTTGAAAAAGATTGGAGGGAGGCCATAAGGAATGACGAGTGAGGCCAAGGTGCTCAAGAAAAGTCTCCGGGAAAATCAGTCAATTCTGACTCGTTTCAAATACTGTGGATGCGTCCATTCTTCAAGTGATGGTCTAGATAATTACCGCAGGTAACCATGATCGTAAGAAAAGCGCTGGAAAATCTCATACGTGGCCAAGCAGCAATTTGATGGTCAAGATATCCAAAAGTGTCTCTATTGTTCTTTGTTTGTCCTCGCTCGCGCAGAGCATCTGAGACCATCAGACACCATGTCAGCCAACTCGGAAATACAAATGCTTCCGCCCAGACCTCCTTTCCATCAATCACTACTGATATATTATGTCTCCCGAGCTCAACACCTTCAGCTACTGATTACTGATGAACAATAGAACTCTGGGATTGCTGTTCCCCTCTCTGATGTCTGACTGTTTATTCCGAACAAACCTTCTCTGTTATAGCCCATGCTCTGCATATTATCTAGTGAGTCTTTAAATTAAGTCTTAGGGTGATCAGTCTGAAGTCACTAATATGATATATTCTGTGATATCCAGTTCCATCATATCAGTAGCTATCTTTGACCACCACAACCAGGCTATACTATTGTTGTTCATTGTAATGATCAGGGTATCAGGAATTTTCCGTACACTCCAGCCACACATATCGCACATAACCGTTTAGTATCACACATGGGCACCATAAGGTATGCGGCAGCTTGCCTGTGGTGTCGCACAGTGATTACTCAATATAGTGGAGGCACTTACCGCGAGCTATAGTTGAACTTAGTGCTTTAGGCATCAAGACATAGAAGCAAGCAAGAGATGGAGATGTTTGTGCCACCGGGGAGTCAGGCTGTAGCACGCTCGTTTGTCTCGGGTGAGATGTTGTTGAGTTTTGAGCTGCATCGTGTTCAAGTTCCTGAGGAAACCGATATGTATGCACCAATGTTGCAAAATGTTAATGTTGAGCTCTACTGCTGTAAACTCGACAATTGTAGAGACGTAAGTTAAGATTTAAGTGCACATAGGGAATACGCACGTGGTCGCGCATGCCTTCCATATACAGAAAGCCTACTGCGCAGGTCGCTCATGCTGCACCTGCCCACCAGATCTAGAAGACCTACCACATTGTCCACACCCCACTACCGGACGTAGAAGGTCTGCTGTGTACCTGCTAGAACCTGTCGCACACATGAGTCACGGATGGTCGTGCACTACTGCACACTTCCGCACATATTCGTTACGTACTTTCGCACCATGCCACACAGTCATATACATCTACAGATTTTACCGTGCATGTTCCGCTGATAGACTGTGTTATTTGAGTTTATTTGGATACTAGCTTCTCATTCATTGTTTAATGGTGGGTCAAATTGACTGGACGAATTGATTTACTGTTTACTTGATGCTTAAGCCGCCGCGGATGATTACCACATGTCCTGAGCTAAATATTCTTATCAAGGTTGCCACGTCTGACCGCCCTCTGCCACGCTTACGCCGCCATCAGTTTTGGTTGTGGCATATCAGGTTGACCGTGAGTGCTGTGGCAAATTCTGTAGTCTGTGATGATCAGCGGCCTCCACTACACGACTCAAGTAAAACTGATTGCAACTCAGAATTAGAACCCTCAGTGATTATGGAACATCCTGGCTCGTTTCATGGAGACGCACATAACTTCATAAGTATTAGGGGGGAAGTTCCTTCACTTGAACCCGAAGTTGAGCCCAACCCACATCCTCCATCTAGAACGCCATATGTCCGCTTCATTTGGCCCATATCTGTTCAATGCCATTGACCTTATTGGCCTTTCAACCATTAATGGAACACTGTACGGTCTCGAATTTACACTCTACTGTTTCTGTATGAGATCTCTGTATCTCCAGCTCAAAGATCGTGATATCCGGCGACAAACAATCTTCACCCTAGCCCATATGTCCCTCATAATGCTCATTGGGCTTGTGAGCCTGGCTGTAGACACTCGAGGTTTACAAGTCTCATTTATTGATCATGCAGGTGACCCTCAAGGTGGAGGGTATATATATCATGAGGAGGTTTTCGGACGTCAGCCACTCTCTCTCAGCTGCCAAGCGTTGGGGCCTTTGTTTGACTGTCTACTGTTTGGAGTACAGGTTTGTTGCATATAATTCCAATCCTCGTCCTGCTCACTGCCTTCACTACCAGATATGGCGGCTCTGGGTTGTGTGGACCTTTTCAAGATATGTGATTTTTGTTGTGACCCTGTCAATTCTGACGCTTCTAGCATATGTATGTAAGTCTTGAAATGGTCAACGCTCCTCGTTCTGGTCTAATTCTCTGACATTAACTTACCTGCTAGCGATTGAAATTTTTTTCCTCGTTCTGACTGGGACTGGAAAACCCTCACCCTCCAATGGGTTTTTCACAGCCTTTGAAAGCCTTGGTGTAGCAATGAGTCTTTTCGTCACATTTTTTATCGTTGCCCGCGTTGTGTTGGTCCGCAGGCAGCAAAACAAGATGATGGGTGCGTGTGTCTAATGTCTGATACCCAGAGCTTCAAAAGAGCTACCACCCAGGTCAATCCACCCTCGGAAGTCAATATACAACACTCATTGCTATCCTTGTTGAATCCTTTGCCATAAGCAGCATGTGGATGACTGCTGCAATTGTTACCTCACAATTGACAAGTATTCAAGGTATCTCTGCTTATCACCTTCTTTCCAGAAGTCAGCCCTACATCCAGGTGACTTTGCATCTTCATATAAACTTGATCAAACACTCAACTATGGTGCTTGAAAGATTCTCTCCTACCTTCTCATCGTGTACCGAGTCACCACTGGCCGCGCTTGGAAGAATAATACCGGCAGGAAGCTTACCAGTTTGCAATTTAACCGAGGACCCCAGACTATTGAAGGAACATCCGGAATCACCGGCACGATCGGCGAATTGCCCCAAGGCGGTCGCAGTATTGCCACTGAGGTATAGGTTAGATGAAGAGGTTCACCGCGGCAGGGTGCAATCGTGGCGGAAATACTTAATTTTTCTATGTTCTCTTGATTATCGCTAGATCTATTTTTACCGTTCTCGGCTCTGGTGCTTGTACAAGGATTGTGCCTCCGGTTATTTATGTTTTTTTATATAATGCTTGTCAACTATGTGAGTTTTAATTTGGTGACAAAGAGAGGAGTACGCGGCATCTGTCAATCGTCGAACAAAAATGCCGCAGGGTGCTAAAAGAAAAGGGAAGACTGTGTTAGCACAATAGCTGTGGTTCACCGGGCAAGGTCAGGGATCCATGTCGTTCATTCAGTCATCCCAGTAGACAATAATCGTTGCTGGGCAGCAGCCTTCTCCGTCAATTTATCTATTAACCTCGCGTCTCCCGTATTCAGCGTAGGAACATCAAGTAACAAATTAATCGCTTGCCTATTCGAACTCGTATTGCCTTTGAATCCAATGTGATAGATCCTCGTCGTCCCATCTCCAACAATTTTCTGAAAACACGTCAGTAACTTCATCACAATAGTACGAATTGAATTGAGAAGAGAAAGGAAGGGAAGGAAAAGAGCAAAGGAGGTGTGGCTGA
This sequence comes from Leucoagaricus sp. SymC.cos, assembly GCA_001563735.1. Lineage (NCBI taxonomy): Eukaryota > Fungi > Basidiomycota > Agaricomycetes > Agaricales > Agaricaceae > Leucoagaricus > Leucoagaricus sp. SymC.cos. The sequence goes on along the minus strand of KQ961984.1, from coordinate 120,849 downwards.
CGAAAAAGGATACGGAGTGTACGCTCGTAAACGCTGCTACACGGAGCGGGTACTATATTTCACACCTGTTTCGCCTTCGAGGAGTGAGATGTTGAGCTGGGTATTTAGGTTATTTGCCTCGGCAAAGTCGACGATTGTGTTGTGGTTGGCGTATATCCGTAGATGTTGAGGAGCGAGGTCATCTCTTCCCATAAGATTTGACGATGAGAATACATAATGGGTGGTGGCCATAACATAGAGCACTACCACGCATCAATTTTAAGGAGAATAGACCACAGCCGGACGTTCTCAGTGAATGGAATGTGTATTATCATCTAGTGCTCCTATCAATTATGTAGCTCACAGAAAGGATTGGTGAGACATACCTGATTATCCACCTCCGAATCTGCAAACCTCTCCATACTCTCTCGCCCAATCCACGGCTTGATGAATTCTTTCACATGTTCTGGCACAATAAATTCAGCCCATGCATGCTTTCTCCAGTGGACGCAAAATCAGCATTTGTATCCATGGCGCTCGGTGCTCCTTAACATTGTTTATTGTTTGTCCGCCGCTCACGTACACTGAGCCAAGTCAGCGAGGGACTGGGAAGGAGTCTGATGCTTCAGGCCTTCAGGATTGGCCAAGTAGCAACTTGATTGACAGCGAGTCAGCGGGCAAGATATCGTTCCGCCGTCTGTTAGCGCCCGATCTTCCAAACGAAACGAGGAATAGAAAAAGTCGTCCACCAAGCATAGTCATTTCGAGCTAAGGGTCCTAGCTCGCAAGGAAACGGGGGACATGTGATATTGATCTCTCGAGAAAGTGTGGAGGGGAGCATACGAACGATGGACAACTTAATGATACTTGCGTCGGCCTCAGCCACCCTCATGCGGTGCACGGGCTATCTGACTTTCAACAAAGCGGTCTGGACTCATCATAGTGAGAAACTTGTTACTGAGGTTGGCAAAACAACATCAAAGCACCAAGGACTGGACAACCGAAAAGAGGAACCCGTTCGATTGAACTAATCAGTAGATGAATTCAACACGAGCTCCTCAGTCAACTCTTGAATCAAGGCTTAAGGTACATTAGTGAATCCAGTGTTTTACGAACTCATCCCTGTCGACAAGTGGAACCAAACAATTCACGTTAACTCAATTTAGGGCTGTCAGCCAATAACCATGAAGTCATTCATCAACAAAGATGAGTCGGGGTTGGTAGGCATACAGTGGTACACTATAGTTTCATACAGATATGCCTAATTAGGGCCCAATTTCAAAGCTTCGGATCCGAAGCTTGGGGCCAGAAACCCCTCCTATCCCACCAGCTGATCGCACCCCCCGGGAGTAATTCCTTATTCACCCCATCGTTCAACCTTGCTGCAGTTAGATTTGCTGCGCGAACAAACAAGGTCCCATCGATTTTCTCCGCTCCCTTCAGTTCCGTACCCTTGAAATGACCCGCCTCAATATTTCCGTATACTTGTGCGTAATGCATCAGAGTACGTTGAATCTTGGAGATATGTTCGTCAGGATGGACCATCGTGGCCTCAAGGACTGAAGTCCAAGGGTTAGAAGATCTAGCAGATGCAGCTGGGATTTTGGGGAGGGAAGGTCGAGAGACTGGAGGCGCCTCGATGAGAGACTTGAGAGAGTCGGACTGCGCAAAGAAAGCTTCAATGTCCAACTGAGGTTTGCCGCGAGAGATAAACCACGCCAGGCACATTGATACGTAACTGCGGAGAAGCAAGGCCTGTGATTTAGGTTTCAGATGGACAAGAAAGCTGGAGAGGAACATCGATGAGGTGACAAAGTGCATCCTATATTACGAGATTAGCGGATAGTCACTTAATCGTGAGGAAGTAAAAGACTCACGTGAAGAAGTCTGCGTTGAAACCTCCCTCTTCCTTGCTCACCAGACCAGGAATGGCATAAATCAAATTAGCGAAGAAAACAACTTCTTCTAGAGTCTTGTGCAGGCCCTCCTCACTGAGGTCCGGGGTCCATGCTTCAACGTGGGCGACAATTTTCTCGGCAAAATTCTGCACAGACTGTTTGTACATGCTCATCAAATGTGGCGTCGTCGTAAAACCAATCTCCGGATCGGTAATCACGCGGGCTAGAACATCAATGACGCTTTTAGTGGTGTTCGGCCTGACCTCCTTGGTGTCTTTGAACCAGTTAGGGGGAATAAGTCTAGACCCATTAGCCTGATGGACAGCTGCCTGCGCAAGACCTACATAGGCGAATAAATGTTGGTGTGATTTGGAGGTAGATTTTGCTTCACTTACCTTCAGCTACCATTCCCGGGAGTCCCAATTCAAAGCCATATCCAGCGTGGATAAAAGGATGAAGAAGACCCTCGTCGAACCGAGTCAACATCTCTACTTGATGCTCGCTGCCGGGGAAGTTGGCGGCATCTGAGAATACGTATTTTTCAAGAACATCGTCGGAGTCCTTTGCAGCCAGTTCGCCAACGAAAAAGGCGAGATAGGCGTCATAATACCTGGAAAAACACTGAGATATATTTTACCAGCCCAAGATCAAGAATAACGAACTTCTCGTTACCGAGGTGGTGTGTCCAGTTATCCTTATTTATAGGACCTGGAGCACTGAAGGTAGCACGTTGATAGGCTGCCTGGTTGGCATATGCCGCTTTTATAATATCAGCGTCAGCGCCTAGGTACCACAACGCAATGGCCGTATGGGCACTATGACTGAGAGAGTTGTGGTCAACATTGGGCCGAGCATGAACGAGAAAACATTAACGGAAGACACACTTGTGGAATCCAAGTTCATTGAAGAAACAATGAAAACGCTTATAGTCATCCAGCAAGGCCTCGCGCAGAGCAATGGTACTGGCGGGCGTAGCTCCGGGAAGTGGTTTTGGTGTCGGAAGATCTGTAAACTGGACGGGCTGGGGAACTGGGAAGAGCTCTATACTGACGTTCTTGCTAACGTTTGGTGACATAGTGTGCAGTTGGTAATAAGAGTGAAGAATGCGTTGAAGTCAGGAGGTGTTCTGTTTTCTGACAGTATCCTCCTAGAAGGCTGAAGTATATATACGTTCAGTGAATTACAAGCTTGGTCTGGTGATGAAGAACTTACCTCAACGTCTCGTAAAAGAGCTGACCAAGCCCTTTCAGATTTGGTTGGTTCCCTGTGAAAGAATCATTGTGTGTGACTCGACGTTCACAAGGATGTCCTGGCTATGATCCACGTATTAGGGCAAATTTGCTTAGTTTGGACCAGTGGGTGACGCGTTCGGGCAGACTAGGGCCGCCCCGGAAGACGAGTAGTGGACCGCTGTGGGGTGTTCAAGGACGTCATCTCGTCGGCAATTGGAGAAGTAATATGAAGCCATTTGTGACTTTCCAGCAATCGACGTGATTATCGGAGCTGCTGAAACGATTAAATGGTCGAGAATGGGAGCCTCATGGAAACGAATAGTAATAAAGATGTTGCCCATGGCAAAGAGAACCTGCAAGAGTGTAACTTTGGAACAAAACGTTGTCCTGGCAGCATGTATACCGGATCACACGAGTGAGACCAAGAACTTCCCAAAAATGGCATTCTGCCAATTTGAGGGTGCATTCGCGTCTCGACGGCACGCCGAGTGAGTTATTTGAAGCCTTGTCCAGAAATTCCCTCTCCCTCGAAATAGCGAGTTATGACGAGAACTGATTATGAGTTTTCGGTTGCACGTATGCGGTTGGCCGAGTCTAAAGGCTTACACAAACTCGAGGGCGAAGGATTTGTCAGTCGAGAAATTTCCTGCACAAGCTGTCTTCCTCATAAGTTGTAACGAAAAAAAAGCTGCATTAAGTGTTGAACACGGATATTGGACCTCGGTCGTAGTCGGATCCCATAAAGTGGTTTCAAAAAGCGGTTTTGAAGTTCTTCCCGTGCTTTTGGGACTGAGGTTGTGTTATTCCTGTCATACGAACATAGAGGTTCGGACTGACTATTATGGAGAAGATTTCAAAGCTCAGAGTCATGATGATGAGTCAAAGTCTGTCGAAGCCCTCGGGGGCCGCTCGCGATCGTAGTTAAAGACGGATTTTTGTTATCCCGGGTTTGGCCCTATCGTTGCTCGATGAAGTGTCGAGAATCTTCAGATTCATTCTCATCGTCCAATACGCTTGCAACAGGGCCAATGATCATCCATCAACTATCAAGTTCAAGTAAAAACAATATTGATAGGTGAGAACAGTACTATTGAAGTTGGACTCATTGACTCGTACGACAGAAGAGTCCTCCGCAAAAAAGATTCACAAAAACTAAACGTCCAACACTCGAGACCCCCCGAACGTGCAGCGCTTGCATCGGCATCTTGCTTTTTACCTGTTGTCGAACCTGACCTCGTCCTCCACCTCGTCCCAAACATAATATAACGGTTGTCGAAGAGCATGTTGGATTATGCAGCCCGAACGTTTCTACGAACAATGTTAGAATTTAACTAAAGCGTGTTTATTCTGGCCTGAGAGGAACTGCGTGGCAGCTGTTTACTGGTTGTCACTGCCAGGACTTCGGACCTAGCAGACTCATCTCGACAATAATCTCTTCGCCCACCTCTGAGAAAACGTGGAAGAGAATCTCGCAGAGGCTCGAGTCTGTCCGCGGTTCTCAACTTAAATCAGGCCCGATTTCTCTTTTTTAGGCCGGGGGCACCTGATAAGGCTGGTGCAGAGTCGACAGGAAATCAGGTGCACGATGCTTGGTAGAAGCGGGAGTCGAGAGCAAGAGAAAGTCAATCGTAGGCGCATTGTCTTTTTCAGGGCATCCAACGGCTTTTTTCTTCAACCGAGATTAAGTGCCTTCTGGCGTACGTGTGCCAGTGAGAGGGCGAGAGGACATAGAGTGGCCTTGGAAGCAGATCCTGGTGGTTCGTTGAAGGGGAGGTCCAGCGAGACGTTTTCGCAGGGAAGGAATGCCAGGCATAGAGGATTCCAAACGAGATCGAGAGGCCAGGCCCCATGAACGAGCGTGATACAACGGCCTCTGGCTGAGTACAGGATCATTTAGTAAAACGCGCGTGTCGCGTGCTTGTCGTGGACCTCGCGTACACAACCAGATTACCTTTTGAGGAGTTTTGGCTAGCAGGGGACAAGGTATACATAATACATTTTCGATAGACATACATAACGGTATCTCAATTGTCAAGTTCAAAATCTGAAAGTACCTAAGCCGTGGGCCAGAAACCCGAATCCCACCAACTGACACCACCTCCTGTGACTGGCGTTTTTTCCTTTGTCGCATCATTCAGCCTCGCTGCAGTCAAATTTGCTGCGCGAACGAACAAAGTTCCGTCAATTTTCTCTGCTCCTTTCAATTCTGTGCTCCCGAAATGACCAGCTACGACGTTTCCGTATACCTGTGCGTAATGGGCCAGAGTACGTTGGATCTTGGAAATATGGTCATCAGGATGGACAATTGTTGCTTCAAGAATTGAAGTCCAAGGGTTAGATGATCTAGTTGATGCAGCTGGAACATCGGGGAGTGAAGGTCGAGAGACTGTAGACGCATCAATGAGAGACTTGAGAGAATCAGTTTTGGCAAAGAATGCCTCAATGTCCAGTTGAGGTTTGCCGCGGGTTGTAAGCCACGCGAAGCACGTCGACACATAGCCGCGAAGCAGTCGCTCTTGTGACCTAGGCTTCAAATGAAGGAGGAGGCTGGAGAGAAACATTGATGAAGTGACAAAATGCATCCTGTTAGGTTATGAGCTCAGCAAGTTGTAAACACGAGACGTATCTGGGGTTCTTACGTAAAGAAATCGGCAGTGAAATCTCCTTTGTCTCTACTCGTCAGCCCAGGAACAGCATAGAGGATGACAGCGAAGACGACAACTTCTTCCAGAGTTTCTCGCAGTGCCTCCTTGCTAGAAAGTTCCGGAGTCCAAGCCCCGACGTGCTTCGAGATTTTACCTGCGAACTTCTCCACGGCAGCCTCATACATCCTATCCTGATCCGGCTGCGTCTCAAGACCGATCTCAGGATCGGCGATAACACGAGCCAAAATATCGAGGACACTCTTGGTAGCATTGGGTTTGACCTCCCTGGTCTCCTTGAACGAGTGGGCGGGAATAAGCTCGGATCCGATAGCCGGGCTGACAGAGGTTTGTGAAAGACCTGCATGGTGAGATAGTTTCAAATGGGAACAATAGGAAGGAAGAGGTCTGACGGACCTTCAGCTACTATGCCTGGTAATCCTAGTTCGAAGCCATATCCAGTGTGGATAAGGGGGTGAAGAAGACCTCCGTTAAATCGAGTTAACATCTCCACCTGATGCTCGCCGCCAGGGAAATTGGCAGCATCAGAGAATACATATTCCTCTAGAGCCGCAGCGGGGCCCTTTGCCGCTAGCTCACTCACAAAGAAGGCGAGGTATGCATTATAATATCTGAGAGACAGTGTGAGCAATGCTAGTCATGTTTCTGCTAGGAGAAACGAACTTCTCGTCTCCAAGATGCTGTGGCCAGTTATCCTTATTGATAGGGCCCGGAGAACTGAAAGCGGGTCGCTGATGGGATGAATGGAAGGCGTATGCGGCTTTGATGACATCAGGATCAGCGCCCAGATGCCATAACGCAATGGTCGTATGAGCAAGATGGCTGAGAGGGGGTATGGTCAGCCTGGAGTCATGCCCGATGGATACAAGGAAAAGAAACACTTGTTGAATCCTTTTTCATTGAAGAAACAATGGAAGCATTTATGGTTGTCTGACAAGACCTCGCGCAAAGTAGCGGTGCTGGCGGGCGTAACTCCAGGCAACGGCTTCGGCGTAGGAAGATCAATTGATTGTATAGGTCGAGGAACGGGGAACGGGTCGGTTTCTGCATTCTTGCCAATGTCGGTCGACATTCTGTGTAGTAAATGACAACAGTGGAAAGTGCGTCAAGTTAGAAAACAAGTATTCTGGTTGCTTATAGCTGGATCCTCCCAGGAGGGTGAACTATATATACAAGTTCAAGCCCTCCTACTCCAACGGTTGATTTGGGGGGATAGATGCCAATCATTTACAAACTTGGTCTGGTGACTGGGAACCCCAAGGTCTCGTGAAAGAGCTGACCAACCGCTTTCAGATTTGGTTGGCTTCCTGTGAAGGAATCGATGGATGTAACCAAATGTTCACATGGTTGTCCTGGCAATGGTCGGTACCCAGAGATAACTTGGTTTGGATCAGCCGGCGACGCAAGGATAGACTAGAAAAACGCGGAAGACGAGTTGGGTGGCGTTCAAGGACGTCATCCTCTCGGTAATTGGAAAGATAGGGGCCTGTCCTACTCGTGGTGAGCGAGCCTTCCAGTAATCGAGTTTGGTGAAGTTTGTCGATCGAGGATGGAAGTCTAATGGAGGCGAACAGTGGAATGATGACAACATGAGAGCAAAAGTCGGGGCTTTAGGTTGAGATGCTGTCCTGGTAGCATGTATACTGGATCAAACCAAGCCTTACGAGACCGAGAACTACTTCCCAGAAGTGATATTCTGACCGATTTCGAGGGTCCATTCGCATCTCGACAGCACACCGAAATCATTGTTATCCAGAGCCATGGCCAGTATCGCCTCCACTTGAGATAGCGAGCTACGAGGAGGATTTTTACGAGCTCTACTTGAACACATGCGGTTGGCCGAGGTTGGACCTCCCTGTATTCGAGGGTGAAGCACTCGTCGGTCGAGATTTTCTGCGCAAGCTGTCTTCCTCCCGAACGCGGGACGAAACGAAGCTGCATCGAGTGACGTTGACGCGTTGAGTTGATGTTCGTAAAACGGTTCTGCTACCAGCTGCGCATATGGTCAGCGGAACAAGGAGATTTGGATCGGCTAGTAGCTCCTTGGAGAATTCAGAATGATGATGACTAGATGATGAATGGAAGTTTGTTGGAATCTATCCCAACAGGGCCATCATGATATAGAGCTGATTATAGCCAATGATGAGCGCTGAGCGCTGAGCGGTAGTCTGGGGTCAATTATAGGTTACTGGGTGAAGGATGGCTTGGCACAATGCCAGCGAGGTGTAAAGGAAATGGCTTCGTAGGGGGAGGCACAAGAATTCAAATATTCACACGTTGTGGTGTGTTAATTGTATTTCAACAAGCTGTGATCACTACCCGTTTACTATGCAAGGAAGTCTGCCACCAGGCCCATGTATCTATCTCGCTCTTCGTAGAAGGGCGTGTGGCTTGAGTTCTCAAGAGTGACCCATTTCACTTTCGAGATTTTGTCAAAGAATGGTTTAACAACGAAATCCTGAGCTATGTCCTCGCGACCATTGATGACAAAGGTAGGTACGTGGACAAGGTGAAGTCGGTCAATGATTGTCCAATTATCGAGCATGCTGTGCAAAGAACAAAACATTATGCGAATTATTCAGGAATAAAATACATCCCACCACTTACCCGGAACCTATAACAGTGGTATCACCATCGGGACCGAAGATCTGCTCCATCATATACGAAAATTCCCAAGGGATTGGCCTAACAGTGCAACCATGAACCGCATGAAACTTCTGTATCGCCACAAAAAATGCTTGTGGGTCCTGCAGACCGCCGATGACTCCCTGTTGTACGTCATCTGGGAATTCTTTGAGGAGCTGTGCATTTGATTGATTCCAGAGACTGAACGAAGCGAGGGAATTAGCTAGGATGATGTGTTTCAAGCCGGATGGCTGTAGTCGAACTTCGAACTCGGAGGCCAAAATCCCTCCCCAAGAGTGACCGAGGAGATCGAAGTCATCCTGTATGCCGAAGTGCTTGATAAGGTTCTCAAGCTCCGCAACAAACAATTCCACTGTCCAGAACTCTGGCGCTCTCCCTTTCAGATGAGTAGACTGGCCATTTCCAAGCTGGTCATAAAAAATGACCGGAATGTCATACTTGGCCACCAGATCCGTGTGAACGAGCAGGTACAGATAGAAAAGCCCCGGGCCTCCATGTAGGACGATCAGAGGGCGCTTGGTGCAGTTGGCTAAATCTCCGTATACCTTGTAATAGGTTTGGAATGTTTCTCCACCATAGGTAAAATCAATTCTACCCTCCGATGAGGTCAGAGACGAAGTGTCGGCAAACATCTTTGGTTGCTCGGGAGCAGGTGGGGTACGATTGCTGGAAGATATGGCGTAAGAAATAACAAAAAGTATTGTATAGGTCGAGAGAAACACCTGGATTTATCTGAGAGTCTGGCTGACGCGCTGGAAAGTAGCTGGGCGAATCTTTTCATACTGCCCGCTTTTTTAAGAACATGAGAAAAATTATGAGCGGCAAGTTCCATATGATTCATGCGGTTTGCTTCTCACACCAATAATAGCACGGGTGGATTGCTTTGGATATAATACCCATTAGTTAACTCATCTATCACGGGCCGACAAAATATCAAACGTAAGATTTCTGCTAATTGCAAATTGACGACAGGTTCTTGTTATGCCGCTCGGCTTTATCATAGTAGATCGTAGCTCGATGAAATATCTACGTAGAATAGGGTGCGCCATCGATGTGCCCTTGATTTTAGCGGGTAGAATTTAAACTCACAAGGCCGCTCAACCGCTAACTTGGTATACATAATACATTTTCCATAGACGAACATAACAACAGCTTAGATTTCAGATTCCAGATCTTCAAAAGTGGCTAAGCCGAAGGCCAGAATCCCTCCATATCCCACCAGCTAATCGCACCCCCAGGGACTGGTGCTTGGTTCTTGCCCGTCTCGTTCAACCTTGCCGTAGTCAAATTAGCAGCACGAACAAACAAAGTTCCATCAATTTCTTCCGCTCCTTTCAATTCCGTACCCTTAAAATGACCAGTCTCGATGTTTCCGTATACCTGTGCGTAATGCGCCAAAGTACGTTGAATCTTGGAAATATGGTCATCAGGATGGACGATCGTTTCTTCGAGGATTGAAGTCCAAGGGTTGGATGATGCAGCTGATGCAGCTGGGATGTTAGGGAGGGAAGGTCGAGAGACGGTAGGTGTATGGACGAGAGACTTTAGGGAGTCGGACTTGGCGAAGAAAGCCTGGATGTCCAATTTGTATTTGCCGCGGGTGGTAAGCCAGGCGAAGCATATCGACACGTAGCTGCGAAGCAACAGCTCTTGTGACCTAGGTTTCAAATGAAGGAGGAAGGTGGAGAGGAACATTGAAGATGTGACAAAATGCATCCTGTATTATGAGATCAGCAATTGGTATTGGATACCAACCGTATTATAATGGATTACTCACGTGAGGAAGTCGGCAATGAAACCTCCCTCATCCTTGCTCGTCAGTCCAGGAACAGCATAGAGAAGGACAGCGAAGACGACAACTTCTTCTAAAGTCTTTCGCAGTGCTTCCTTACTAGAAAGGTCTGGAGTCCAAGCCTCGACGTGCTTCACAATTTTGTCTGCGAAACTTTCCACAGCGGCCCCGTACGCCTTATCCAGATCAACCTGCGTCTTGAAACCCAGCTCAGGATCGGCGATGACACGAGCCAGAATATCGAGGACATTCTTGGTAGTATTGGGTTTGACCTCTTTGGTTTCTTTGAACCAGCGAGCGGGAATAAGCCTGGATCCAATCGTCGGGTTGGCCGAGCATTGTGAAAGACCTACATGACAAAGTGGCATTTGAGTGTGAACATTAGAAAATATGCAATCTGACTGACCCTCAGCCATCACTCCTGGTAATCCTAACTCAAAGCCATATCCAGCATGGATAAGGGGGTGAAGAAGACCGTCATTAAACCGAGTTAACATCTCCACCTGATGCTCGCCGCCCGGGAAATTGGCGGCATCGGAGAATATATATTCCTCGAGCGTCGCAGCGGGGCCCTTTGTCGCTAGCTCACCAATGAAAAAGGCGAGGTATGCATTGTAATACCTGAGAGATAATGTGAGGATTGCTGGTCACGGTCTCGCAGAAAGAAACGAACTTCTCGTCACCGAGATGCTGTGTCCAGTTGTCCTTATTAATAGGACCCGGAGAACTAAAAGCGGGGCGCTGATAGGTTGAATGGAAGGCGTACGCCGCTTTGATGACATCAGAGTC
>KQ961984.1:51376-99034 GCA_001563735.1 Leucoagaricus sp. SymC.cos | reverse complement strand
TGCATGACAAGCGGTTTTCGAAAGTGTAACCTCACGCCACATTCGTGAATTTAACTGAATATATAAATATTCAAAGGTGTTCTTTCGACTTTTCTCAGGCCTGCTTTTCTTCTTCCATTCTCAAAACTTTCCCTCGTCCTTGAGTGCCACCAAGGCAGGACTCGTTTTCTTCGTTATGAGTTTCCTTAACGCTACGACGGCCGATGGCCTCAACCCCGCTGAGCTGCTCTACCAGGGCACTGACTTTTCTTCTCTTAACTGGCTCGAAAAGCAATGGGCTGCTTGGTACATTTGGATTGGCAACCCTGTTATTGCCACTGGTCTTATGAGCTTCCTGCTTCATGAGGTGAGCCTGAGATGGTTATTTAACGTGTCGAGATTGGTCTGCTGACGTCCTTTTAGATCGTGTATTTTGGTCGTTGTGTCCCTTGGATCATCATTGACGCGATTCCTTACTTCCGCAAGTGGAAGCTCCAACCCAACAAGATCCCTACACCACAGGAGCAATGGGAGTGCACGAAGCAGGTTCTTTTCTCTCACTTCACGATTGAACTACCGGCTGTGAGTTTGCTTTGCTGGAGACATTCTGGTCATCTCTGATTTTTTTCTTTTGCTTGTAGATTTGGTTGTTCCACCCCCTCGCCGAGACCTTGGGCATGACGACATGGCAGGTTCCCTTCCCATCCTGGAAGGTGATGGCTCCCCAGGTTTTCTTCTTTTTCTTCTTCGAGGATCTCTTCCACTTCCTTGGTAAGAGTTGGCGCTGCACGAATTTTTTGTATAAGCGCTCATAATGTCGTATGATTTTTAGCTCACCAGGCGCTCCACACTGGCGTTCTCTACAAGCATATCCACAAGCTTCACCACAAGTACTCTGCACCTTTCGGTCTCGCTGCGGAATACGCCCACCCTGCTGAGGTCTTTATTCTCGGCACTGGTACTCTCCTTGGCCCCATCCTCTACACTGCTTTCGCTCGCGACCTCCACATTGTCACTGTCTACATTTGGATCGTTTTGAGGCTGTTCCAGGCTATCGATGCTCACAGTGGATACGGTATGTTTGATTCCTCCTTGGCAACGAATTATAACTGATAACTTGAAAAAATTGAAGACTTCCCCTGGTCTCTCCAACACATCGTCCCCTTCTGGTCCGGTGCTGACCACCATGACTTCCACCATATGGCTTTCACCAACAACTTCTCAACTTCCTTCCGCTGGTGGGATTGGTTCTGCGGCACCGATATCAAATACAGGGAGTACAAGAAAAAGGTCAAGGCCGCCAAGGCCGCCATGAAGAACGCATCTAAGGAGCAACGGGATGCTATGGAGCGTAAGCTCATGGATGAGGTTGAGCAGGATGGCATCAAGGCGGAAGCTGAGGCTGAGGCTCGCGGTGTCTTGGGTGACAAGACGAAGGTCCAGTAAACGGGATATTTACATAGACGATAATAATGATATATCACTGGCATTGCTTCCGGATTTCATTGCACTAAATTTATTTGTATATGTCTGACGATAATGGATGACTCATTTACGGTGACGGATTGAAATTTGACTGAAGGGTGTGGAAATTGAAATGCTCGAAGATGTGATGGGACCCCCGGCTCCGGAGGTAGCGGCGGCTTGTGGCAGTTTAGTGCACCTCGTTCTTGCGCCATGACCTCTCTCACAGACTCACAACGGCTGGCCCGGACTCGCATGCTCCTCGACGACCTCATCACCCATGTCGAGAACGAGCGCAACAGGCTCAACCCTCCTCTCGTCACCGCAGACAGAATCCCCGATGCTCAAGCCATATTCAGAAGTCCCGCAGCAATCTTCCCAATCTTACCTATCGAGATTGTCGACCACGTATGCCAAAGACTCGTCATGCGTGATTTGGCGAGTATTGCAAAGGCGAACAGTGCATTGAATGCTGTCGGAACAAGAAGACTGTATCATACAATTGGAGTTGACATGCAGCCTGCTCGGCTCCTTCGATGTATGATTTCGCTTGACCGAAGTGTGGATTTGCCGTTACTTGTACGGACTTTGGAGGTCAATTTGATCAACCATTTGCCTACGAGGACGTATTATGTGCTTGTGGAGAGGTTATTAAGGAAGATGGTCAACTTGACGACGTTGGTTATCGAACTCCCGAAACGCCATTCGCCCGTCTGGACACTTCCAATGCCACCGTCGCCTTCACCATCCTCAGCAACCGCATCCTCGTCGACAATACCACCCTCACCCTCATCCTCGTCCACTCCCTCGTCATCACAAATATTCCGACTACGTTCCCTCACAACATCCATGCACTGTAAATCTCCTCTCGCACGATTCCTCGATTCCCAGCCTGAAATCACCGAGCTGACACTCAGGGGGATAAACTCCGACTCTTCCAACCCACTCTTCCCATTCATAACAACCCTCTTCCAATCCGTTGGAGCCACCGCACCTCTACCATCATCATCCACTCTCCCTTCACGACCAAGCAAATTCACACTTCTTCCGACTTCGTTACCCAAATTATCTCATTTCAATGCTATCCACGCTGGACCTACTGTTATTCGTGATATTATCACTTCAAGACCTGTGACACATATGTCTATACCACTTTTCCCTCCTCATACGATGGAAACGCTCTCTGCGCTTTCATTGACGTCGAAACCGCTTACAAGACTCAGTGTCATGTCTTTCGATCCGAATGCTCCGCATTTTATATTCTCAGAGCTATCGACGAGGTTTCCTGACCTTGAAGCTTTACATATTGTAGTGCTTATGGCAGAGGTGACTGCGCCTATGTTATTGGATTGGGGAGAATATTTGGCTGGGTTTAGACGGTTGAAGTATATCACTTTTATGGCTGCGCTGGGAGGTGAGGAGGATGGTGGAGAGAGAGAAGAGATTGATGAGAGGAGGATTGCCAAGGTTTGGCATTCGTCTTGTCCGACACTCAAGACGATCATTTTACCTCAGGGTAAGGTTTGGTTCGAAGGGAGTAAAACGGATGATGAGAATGAGGATGGGGATTGGAAGTGTTTGAACTGGGACGAGGATTGATGGTAGAGAAAAAAAAATCGTGAGGGACTATTATTTGGGTTGTCTATATGTTAGAGATGGTACATACATGTGAGAGGGAAAGACGATATTATATACCTGAAGGTTCAACTAGATGCATGTACAGCAGATGGGAGTAAAAGATTAGAGTAACATCAGCGTGGTCGAATATGAATAGAGTCGTCGGCTTCGTCGTCAACTAGTCAGCGCGTTTTAAGACCTCCCAGTGAGAAACGCCGAACGGACGCCATCTTGAAATGATGGAGTCCGGGCCGAAAATAATGAATTCATGATGGTATCTGCTGAGAATACCGCGCATACTTCCTCCCTCCAAAAAAAAAAGCAAGGAAAAAGGAGTTAAAGAACAGGCGGAGTGGGAGATCTAGGCTTCTCTGTTTTCTCGTGCACGGTTTCGGGCTCGCTACTTGGAGAGTCTTGTCGTCCATGTCCATCCGATTCTGAAAAATTCTCATCAGGTTCTACGCGACCAAGCAGTTTTCGAATCCAGAAAGGTAGAATACTGCCAGGCGGAATAACCCATTCCTCGGAGTTTTCGTGATCTGGAGGAACGATTCTTCCTCGTGAAAATTTCCGAAGGACAAAGGGGATACCGTTGAGGATGATGTAGGAAAAAACGCCCGCAATAACACCGTAGGCGATGCTAGAGAGGGAAGATTTGGTGAGTTGGAGGGTTGTGGGAATGGAAAGAATTGAGGACGTACTTGTAGGTGAGTGGAATAATGATGAGGGTGAGGAAGGCAGGGACGCCATCGCCGAGGTAGTCCCAGTTGATCTCAACGACGCTAGGTAAATGTCAGGTCAGTATATATGCATATGTCCAGGTAGAACAAGGAATTCTAGGCAGGGACGCCATCGCCGAGGTAGTCCCAGTTGATCTCAACGACGCTAAGTAAATGTCAGGTCAGTATATATGCATATGTCTAAGTAGAACAAGGAATTCACTTGCGAATCATGAGGGAGCCAACGATGACCAAAGCACTCCCCGTTGCCCAAGAAGGAATGGAGGCAAAGATAGGAGAAAAGAACACGGAGATGAAGAACGCAAAGCCAGCGGTCATGGCAGTGAGACCCGTCTTTCCGCCCTCTATACACAGAAATCAATGACAAGAAAAAATGCATTTTGAAGGAAGGCGACGTACCACTGATACCCGTTGCACTCTCTACAAATGCGGTGACAGGACTGGTTCCCATGAGTGCACCCATACTGATGCTGAAGGCATCGATGCAGTATGCGATGGTCGAGTTTTCGAAATCAAGAGTTACGGGGTCACGAAGACCGGCAAACTTGGCCATGGAATAGAGGGTGCCCGTCGTATCTAACCAATTCCGTCAATTGAGGTGCTTCGGTAGATCGAGGAGTTGAATTCGTACCCAGGATATCGACATAAAGGAAAGTGATAAGAGCATACCAGACATGACCTTTGCCGTAGGCGTACTGGAGATGTCGCTTAAGTGGACCAACTCGTTTTTGGTAAAAATAAAATACTGTACTCACGTCAATTGCGTTGCCGATCTTGTTGATGGGATGGAATGTAACAACTTTCTTGAAAAAGTCGAACCTCTGATTGCCCAGGTCGTCGTGAGGGAAATAAGTGACAGCTGTAGGCCTGGGCCAAGAAATGATGGCTACAAGGAATATGCCAATGAGAATGGCACCGCGGATGCGGTAAAGCATCATCAAGACAGTCAAGACGCTGAGAAATTAACATTTAGCTTGATAATCAATTGTTTTTTTTGAAATAGAGATAACGAGAGATACGCACCCTCCCACAAAAATACCGAGCCACATTGTTGGATTACGCAGGACTCCCCGTGCACAGTATCCTGCCAAGTCAGGACTGATATAGTCTGTTCCGTGTCAGTTTCACTGTGACATTGTTTCGGCAGATTCAGACTCACTATTAGCCGTGCAGCCTCCCAGTCCCACAAGATTTACTGTATCTCCTCCGATAACTCCCAGACCGCCGCCGGCTATTTTTGTGTGAGAGAACCGTCTTTATCAAGAAGATGGCAGAAGAGACTTACAAAGTCCAATGAAGCTATCCGAGGTATATTTAGCCATCATATGACGGAGTGGAGATCAAAGATGCTCACGCAATGAAGAGGCCGATACCAGCACCAACAGCCAAGACTAATGATTGAGGCATGATGCGCACGAGCCATTGACGAAGACCCAATAATGAGAGAATCAAGAATAGCCATCTATACACGAGATATAAGCTTAAAATCTTCCTCAGAACAAAGTTCAAGGCATGTGCTTACCCCTCTAAGAATACCGCCGCAAGTGCCTCGCGATAGGAAACGATTCCAGATCCATGGAAACCCACGATAGAATAAGAAAACTGAGAAAGCCAATAAGGTTTTTTTTTTTGGTCAGCGAGTGATTAGGGGTTCATAGAGTGAGTGTTACTCACATAGGCATTGAGACCCAACCCTGGAGCAAGGCCTACTGGCAAATTGGCAAGGAGACCCATGAGGAAAGAGGAAAGGGCAGCGATAGCAGCAGTGGTGGTGATAAGGTCCTGGCGAACTTCATTCTGGCATGAAAGGTATGCGGGATCGGAAACACAAAGGTCGTCGCTGGCGCAAACGCAGGTTCCTCCTGTGTCGGAGAGAATAGACGCGTTGACGGATATCTGTCGTGCGAGGGTCAGGCCTGGATTTGCCAAGGGAAATTGATGACATACAATATAGGCCATAGCCGCCTGGACATGTCTGTCAGTACTCGCACGAAAACGTCTGTGGCTGGAAGAGACTCACCCATGTCGTTAAGCCTGCACGGATTTCGGTCTAGAACGCTGGTGAGGGAGGCTATCAAAACGATATAGGAACGGGGTGCGCACTGTAAAACGGGAGCCGATGCGCTCCTTGGGCTTTCCACAACCCTCCAGCAAGAACCACCTCCCAACAAACGACCGCGCGACCTTGAGCGAACGATAATTTAGTCTCCACGAGTGATTTGACGAGCGAGAGGAGGTGTATTACCGCGTCGTTGAGTCTGGAGAATATCTCGACCATGGTGGTTAGAAATAAAGGTACGGGCGCTTGAGACAACCGAATAGATGACGGTTATAAAACAAAAACCGGGGCAGAAAGGGAGGACTCCGATGATAAGAGATATATAGCCATTCATCCATTTTTTCAGGAAACGGGCCTGAAATGGCTTATGTTAGGAACAATCATTTTAGCGATCCACATGTTTTTGTCCCTATCACAGTACCATTTTAGTATTTACGTCTGCTGTTCCGTCCTACGTCTTTCACTCTCATGGTTCCTCGAGCTCTATGCTGGAAAAATCGCTGCTCATCGGGCGAGACGGGCTCTGCAGAGCCTTTGGCAAAATTACCAGCACATCGCACCCGGCTTTATGTCCGGCCCGTCGTCAATTTGGGGTTGCATCTGCTCCAGCGGTATTATCTTGAGCCTCCTCCGAACAGTTTCTTTCCGGCGCTTCTCCGCTCTGTCCAAGTCATTTTAAAATATCTTCCATCCTGTGTGCCCGGATTTTGTCAGATCACCGCGCCCGACGATCCCTTAGTGGCTGCCCGCTGCAACCGACGCTGTGAATGTGTTAATAGCACTGAACTTCTTTGACCACATACTTGTGATTTCACTATCATTCACAGCTTATCGGAGCTCATCTCCTAACACGAATGTAGCGTAGCTTTTTTACTCCGTAGGGATACATTTTTGGCGCATGACCGAACGATGGCTCTATGCTGGGCTTTGTTTCGAGTTGATTTCTATTTTCGCTTTGGCCTCCCTGATGCAAGTTCTGTAGGGGTACGACCTGTTGAAGCAAACTTTTCGTCTCTGATTTTGCATCAATTCTTCCACCCCGAAAATACCTTCGTTCCCACGATGACCACAAGATTCTCCTCCCACCGACTCATTGTCGATTTTCCCTGGGTTTGATGCATCTGGAGAAGGTGATATCAGAACGATAAGCAGCATAGATACCATCTGTGGTTTGATTTCGTTGAGAGGTGGTTCTGGGCAGCAGTAAAAATCGTGACCCAGGATGACCGCCCCGAGCACACCACGACATCAACGCCATCCAGCACCAGTGGAATAGGAGTGCAGAATCGCCAAGGAGTTATTTATAGTTTACTCGATTTGACCCCCGTGACCAAGGATAGCGACTCCAATTACCGAGTTGCCCGAAAGCCCCTGTCTGATTGATGAGCTGCTTTACTTACTAACCAGAATGATGTCCCTACAAGACTCAAAAAATCTCCGGGGAAAACTCGCGCTTATCACTGGCTGCACGTACGTTGTTTAGTATTCTGAGGTCGCTCATTCTGTCGAGCTGACACGGCGGCGCTTTTCTTAGCGGAGGTATCGGAAATGCAACGGCGTTAGCGTTAGCTCGCCTTGGATGCTCCATTGCGGTCCACTATAACAGTGCGGAAGCGAAAGCAAATGAATTGGTTAAGGAATTAGAAGGACTTCCTGGTGTTAGGGCTGCTGCGTTTCAAGCTGATCTATCCGGCTATGATGGAGCCAGGAAGTTGCATGCTGATGTCGTTCGAGTCCTCGGTCATCCTGACATTCTCTTCAACAATGCTGGCGTCGTTAGTAGTGTGATTGGACCGAATGGAAATATTCAGGACATCAGCGCCGAAACGTTTGAGGCTACTTGGAGAACAAATACCGGCACAGCATTCCTTGTGAGTGAAGCCATTACAAGAGCGTCCTTAGTGTAGACTAACTGCAGTTTAGTTGACACAGTTATGTATGTTCAGCATGGAGGAGAGGAAGTGGGGCAGAATAGTATTCAATTCTAGGTATTTAACTTTCTAGCGATGAAAACTCGAAGCTGAGAACCGTGATCGCAGCGTCGCAGCGGGTTGAGTTCGAACCCCAAAAGTCCCGTTCGGGCTTTTCAACTGAACAGACGGCAGGTACTGGTGGGGTCATTGGGCCCCACTATGCTGCATCAAAATCGGCTATGCATGGACTTCTCCATTGGACCGCAAACAGGTACGCTAAGGATGGGATAGTGAGTTCACTTTTGCGGCGACGCGGTGTTGAACGGTATTCAAGAGGCTCGGTAGACTTGCAATGCTGTCGCGCCCGCACTTATCATTGGTGAGCACCCTCATTTGAGCCCGGATGTTCTCTTGATATGTGCATTAGAAACGAGCATAATGGCCAACCCGTCCGAGGAACTAGGCGTGAGTACCACATAGACCCTTCGAGTTATAATTAAACTTGGGTGGGGAGGCTTTGACATGAGACACAGATGCTAACCCTTGAGAAGAAACGGATTCCGATAGGTCGATTTGGACGTCCTCAGGAGGTAGCATCAGTCGTGGAGCTACTTGTGACCAATGCCTATATGACCAACAAGGTAAGTTTTGGAGTTTAAAGTCCTTGGGGCTCCTCTAATGCGATTTCATGGTAGATAATTGTCGCAGACGGAGGTTGGACTCCCTCAGCCTTCTGAAAACGTGTATTACGGGCAAGCAGCACAAGAGAACCTGAGGTTGAGGATAGGGCCAGGGACCAGTAGGAGTACAAAGATAACTAATTTGTTGTTGATCACGTGCGGCTAGTTATCTTGTTACGGCATTTGCCGCTCGCTGTAATTGGAAGCACGTGGGAGGTGGCTGAACCTCACTCCTGACATCCGAGGTTGTCGTCGCCTGTTACTCTGTTTTGTACTCGCATCCCCTTCTCTTTCGTTGTCTGGTGTGGTGGACTCGCTACAAGCGTTAGGCAGATGTATCTTGCGGGTTAATCTTGTTTTTGGTCTTTCTAGGACTCTTGGTTTGCCTTGGAATGACCGTGGGCCTGAGCTGCCTTGATTTCAACTTGAGATGAGGGGTGTAGAGCTCAGAGATGGAGAGCTGCGAAGGTTAGACGTGGATACCAGTACAAGTGAGTATTTCCGCTCAGTACCTCACCCAGTTTTATGATAAATCCCGTTCACAGATACATTTGTCCTGAGCCATCAGGTCCACAGTACACCCCTGGGCATTGTGGTTGCCACATCCCCTCCTTCAACTAGACCTTGTGCAGCCACGAGGGGATATAGCTTGACGATGTCGTACGTCTTCTGCGATATCTCTCACAACCCCTGGCCTTTCCCCTTGGTCAGACTCCTCCCGAGCGGCGATTAAGAGCAGCGCGGAAGCTTTGTGCTCCTTCCGGCTCTCTCCTCCTCGCTCCAAGGATTCAATTTTCCTCTCCTATGCCCTCTATACGGCCCGTTCTTTGTTGCTATGTTCTGGCAAGCATTTTGTGTTCCGACGATTCCGATCATCTAAGCTGACAGCCACGGTGTAGTGATGGCGGTGCCAATGATGGACTCCTGTTGGCAGGATAAGCACATTTCACACTAATTATTGTACTGCGCCCAATTATTCCTGCGGAAACGTCCCATTTTTTACGAGGTGAGTCTAGCACCCATATCATCCAATCCCCCTGACCGATCGAGCAGATAGTGATACCTAACAAATGAGATTTCTTTGTGATACGATGGGACGTCATCAGCGTAGCAAGGCCTTCTGGCCTCCTTTCCTTTATCGATTCAGTGCCGGATCCACCTATGAATGGTTGAAATCGCCTGGTTGAAATCAGCTTGTCATGAGTTACCGAGTCCTTGTCATGCGCAACGGCCTGCCGGCTACGACTGTACGTCCCTCCCTTTTTAGCTTGCTCCAATGCTTATCGTGTTCGCTCTGTATTCGTGCTAGACGGTTTGATACCCCTTTTCAGAACTACTCTGCTATTCCGTAAGTCGTCTGGACTGATTCGAGGACGGAGCTGACGTCGATAATTACCAAACGGGGTATAGGAGGCTATCAGACGTTGTTTGCAGGTGTGTTTTCTGTGTTTGGCTCGCCGATTGTGAGCACTCACATCTCCATGCTGCAGTCGTCCTCTGAGACTTGAGTATATCGTGCCTCCCCCGACATGCGGGACACCGTGAGTGAGAATACTGAGCACCTAAAAAGCAAACCTGAGAACTGAGAGACACAAAATGAGCCTTCCCACGATTTGTGCAGGCTTTGTTTACGTACCAAACAGTGCTGCTTTTGATCTGTCGCATATTCATTTGCCGGGCCGAAACCACTTTTCGGCCCAAATCCGACGCACTGGCCAGTTGCCGACGACGACCTCTTCGCGGGCTAACATCGACCTAATCTGCTTCTAAATTATTCGTTTTCTCTCTAGTCTTTCTGCCTCTGCACTCTCCATGATATGCCCCGTAATCACCTACCGGGTGCCTCGACCCTCAGGAATCGCAACCGGGTTACCAACAAAACTCGCCTCAAGATCCACCATGGCAGTCTCGACGCAGACGCCCTCCTCATCCCGGACGAAGACGAAGAAAAGCATCGTCTCACCAACCTTGTTGCTGGTGTCGACGCCGAGGACGCCAACGTGAGTCTCTCACTTCCCCTTTGCCCCACTCCCCTGCCACGTCAACAATTCTCGTGGCTGTGCGTTCCGTGGTACGGCTGACTAAACTGATCACGTGCCCACAGGAACATCATCTTCAGGAAGTTCTCTCTGCCGCACACCGAGCCAATGCCGCCATCAGCCGCGCTGCCAAGGGTATTACCGAAAAGCCTGCCGCTACGGCATATATTCCTACGCCAGACTCTACCGGCATCGTCGAAAATTATGAAGAGTTCTATCCTCTCAATAGATGGAAGGACCCCGCGACGTATGTCTGTACCTCATTGTCTGTCGAGGAGCACGCTGTCGATAGCTTGGCTGGTGGTTTTACCTACTACATGGACGAGCGAGACAAAGAGTGGCTTGACAAGAACAACGAGGAGGCTCGAGGTGAGGGGACTAGCGCACAGGGTGCCGTCTCAACATCTGGTACACGGACATCGGCACGGAGCGCCAAGGCGAAGGGAAAGGAACCTGATGTCTCTCAACCTGTAGTGATTTCGGAGGATGAGTTCGAGCTCGTTATAGGCATCTATGAGAAATTGACGAGCGAGAAATACGAGTACCTTCATCATGTAGGTGCTCATGACGAATTGGAAGAAGAAGATTTACTGAGCATCCCTCAGGGTTTGGAAACCGGGATGTTCCCCGCATTTACGGACTATCAAGATACATTCTCTAACGAACTTCCTCTGTCGATGTTTGCGTCATTTGTCCTCCCCTCCTGGCTCCCGAAACCACCGCAGCTTCTTCGCATCGCGCGGACAATCTATCCGTATTGGAAAGAACGGCGCGTTGAGCGTGGCGGCCACCGCATCATACCCACTCTTAATGGCGATGAGTCAGATACCCTCAACGAGTCCTATATTTGCTTCCGACGACGTGAGATCAAGGCCGTTCGCAAAACACGTGCTTCGCAGGTATCGTCGTCCGATAAGCTTACGCGGCTCCAAGCAGAGCTCCTGTATCCTCTCGAACTTGCTAAGCTTATACTTAATCGAGAAAGCACTAAGAAGGAATGTGCTCAGCAAGCCAAAGGGGTCTGGGAGAAGAGACAAGCCGTCGTGGACCTCAAACGGGTTTACCCTGCTGCGTTCAGTGATAAGGCCGACGAAGAATTGCTCGTTGACAAAGAGCGGCCTGTCAAGAAGCTTGAGCCTGCCTCGTATGTACATCTCTTCTTTTACTTTCATGCATTACTCATGCATTACATCAGCCGTATCCCTGGACTTCGAATTCGCACTCAAGATTCGGCGGTTTCAACACCGCGGCAAGACATGATTCTGCGTCCAAAGGAGCGTATTAACGCCATCCGCGAACAGATCGAAGCGACGCTGGCGCGCCAGAAAGACCAAGATCATCACTGGGAGGACCAGATAGACGTAATTACGACTTTTTCTCCTCTCGCGATCTTTACTCATTGCTATGTTTTAGAATGTTTACCAGCAACTACCGGCTCCGTACGCTTCGCGATTATTCAAGTACATCCAGCCACCCGAGTCACCATCCTTGCCATCATCAGACGATGTCGACGATGATCCACCTTCTCGGCCAGTTCGCTCCGTTCGGTTACGTGTTGGTCGTGGGGGACGCCGCATGCTTGATCGTCGTAATATCGCGCCCCGCTCGTCGCCCTTCAAGCGACAGAAGTTGGAATCCTCTGCCGACGAGTCGAAAGGCATGGACATGGATGAAGATGCAGAGGAGCTCGAAAGACAACAGAGGCAGGAGGAACGGTGGAGATACGATCAAGATGATCTGCCCGCAGTTGGTCCACAGGGTCAAGATGAGCAAGATCGTATGCTCGTGGACGAGTACCAGACAAAGTAAGCACATTTTGCACTGAAAGTGAACAGCCTTATCCATCTATCAAAGGTACCTCCGCCATACGATGACCTTGCTAGCCGATTCCGACCAGGCGTCGTTGATGACAGACAACGCGCTTCCTGTTGTCACAAACGATGGGCGTCAACTGATGTTTGTCCCTTTCCGCCTGGGTGTCCCTCCTTCGATACATCGTCGCGATGCCAGTGGCAATTTCCGTCCTATCTACCCTGCCCTTGCTGCCTTCCTTTCTCAACCTCCGCCCGCCAACAATGCGCAGCTTCCTGTAATCAATGGTGCCCAAGTTGCTCTTCAGCAGCAAATCAAGAAGATGCCGCCGCCCGTTGCCGTTCCACAGATGCGCATTTCATCAAACGGCGGAATGCGCCCCTCGCTTCCAGCTACTAATGGTGTCAATGGTATTCAGTCTACAGTGTCAATCGCCTCGCATAATTCGCCACCCCAACCCGTTCCTGTCCCTCAGCATACCTCTCCAAATGGTGTTAACGGAGTTGCAAGCCGCCCCGCCATTGCCATGCCTCACGTCGATGTTGTGAAGACCGAGGTTCACCAGCCATCGGCATTGGCAAATGGTGTTATTTCTGTGCAGCAGACGGATTCTAATCAGAGCACTGAGTCAACTCCTACTAGCACCTCTCCCGCTCGGCCAAAGTCACAGACACAGACTGTTACTGTCCCGGCCAATGGATTCCATATGTCGAATAACTTTGCCGCCACCCTGGCCCCAGCCACGTACGCACAGTTGGCCGGCAACACCGCCCTGCAAAATCTGAAGACAACTTTTGCCAGCCTCCCTCAGAGTGACTTCGCAAATTTGCAAAGCCAGCTTCAGAGGATGCCGTACATGCTCTCGAACTCGAATCTTCAGCTCAACGCAAATGCAAATCTCAAGGCTGCCGCTGCACGCCAGATGCAGTGGGTGAGCTCTCCTCTTCAACGGCCAACTTCGACAGGAAATGGTTTGGAAGGGGTCAATGGCATCAACGGGGTAAATGGGGGTCAGTCAAGTCCGACCCCAAACCATGTTGCTGCAACGGCTCCCACGACGAATGGGTCACGACCCGCAATGCGTATTCCCTCCAACGGCCAGATGTCTATGTCGCCTATGCCTCAACACACCCCTTCCCCACTTCCTCATATTGCCCAATCTCAATCCCCGCCTCGCCTGCCCATGACACCTACCATGACCATGGCTTCTCCATCGCTACCTCAACAGCAGGCGGTGGGGAACTCACAAGTTGGGTATTAGTAATTATGTTTTATGCCATATTGTCGTCCTATGCCTCTGTGGTGTCTTCCTTCCACCCCCGTTACCCTTTTCCGGAGTATAAATGCATTTTACTTTTGACCCTATTCACACCCCTGTCAGTTTTTTGTCTGTTCTGTGCCGCTGGTAGTTACATTCATAGTATGTTTCCAAGCTGTGTATTCTATATTATCTTACAACGCAATCTCAGTTTCTTTCAAATTAACTTTGTCTTCATTTTGGTCTTTTTTTCTTTTCTTTTGACTCTTCTCCTGCATTGAGGCGACCGTGACGTGATTGCGACTTCTCTTTAGACTGGTTAATCTTTTGATAGGTTTTTCGGAAAATAAAGTCTTATTGTCATCAGAATTTTCTATTGCTGTTCGACAGAGTGCCTGATGTGTTCGCGGCTATTACATGCCGTCTGAATCTTCTGAATACATCGGTATCTTGACGGCAGTGGAGCGGCAATACACTCTCGTGCTCTTTGTGCGCTTTTAGAGCAATCTGATAAATTGGCGAGCTCAATTCAGATCACACGGGTGTTTAAGAAGGCACGTTGCAGTCAATCCATCGCAAGACAAGATGAATATTTCAGGATATCAGACATCCGTCGAGATGTAGTTCTAACGCCGAACCGAGAAAACGGAGATTATGTATGTATGATGCGATTGAAATGTATCTTGAAATAATGGCACGCAATGTCGACAACAGTCCCCGTCCTCTGCGGCGGTGCCTTTATTCATCTACCACAGGCACATAGAAACGTCTTGCGGCGAGAGGGAGGCGTCCGAGGAAATTTACAATACTCCTATTTAAAAGCGTCGGGTGCAAATGACGCAAAGAGAAGGGGAGATATCCGCGAGGAAATTCAAAGATGCTGAAACGATAAGAGTTGCGCGATGTTATCGCACAATAATGCCGAGATCGTGATGAATATTATGAGGGTATTATCATGAGTGTTGGAGTTCTTGTCTTTGCCGAGTCTATTCTCGCATCGGAACACAAGATCAACTGCATGTCGCACTCTGATCAGCTGTTATCTTTTCACCGGGCGTAGGAAGCGATGTGCCATTCTTTTGGATGGAGAACAAGATTGAAGTTATTCGGGAATATGAAGACACACCTTCGACGTATGCTATGGAAGGATTCGAGGATTTTATATCTTGGCGCCGGGAACAAAGTGATTTTCGGCCAGGTACCGATTTAAAGCACAGGAGATAAGCCCTGCTGAAGTGGCGTAAGGTTTCCCGTGTCCTGCCAAAAGTCCTCGATGCAGATGTAGGTAATTTCAACGTTCTTCGCCCTTTCTGTCGCCGGAGGTCCTCATGGGTCCAGCGGATGTCGCAGGCCTTGATTGGATGGATATTGAAAGGAACATGATGGCAGTCCGATTCTCGCAACGGCATCATTGCTGTTTCAAGGACATTACAACAGTGCATGAGCTTGAGCAAATGTTAGAATGACTTGACGGGGTGTCAGGGCCTCGATCTATCCAAACCGGGAGTTGAGGCTTGACGAAAGATTCCGTGGACAAGTGTATAAAAAGAGTTGGCCTTGACCGACGTGTGTTTACGCAGGGACCTCCTCTCTTTCTGTCCACCGTATTGAGTTCACGTCCTAAAGGAGCATGCGTTTTTTGAAATCCTTCGTCGGGGCTGCTATAGTGGTTGGATTGGGGCTAGGCGGAGGTGTTGCTGCATCAGATGGTGGAGGATATTCGGATACTTGTGCGCAGGTTAACAGTGTGTTGAAGGTTCCTCAGCCCTTGATCCCAAAGAACCTCATTAGCGTCGGAACTATCAGTGAGTACTGGCCCTCGATATCCTGTGGGGCAACAGAGGGGGGGTTGGCATGAGCATAGAGCTGAACATTTGCTAATTATCGATCGCAGATGCGTGTATTTGTCTTGACAGTATCAACGCCTTCGTGGACACCAATGCTGTCGCGATTGCGGGTGTGGCCCTAGCTGGGAAGTCCTACGTTGTCTCAGCTATCACTAGCATGGTGCGTTCGGACGATGCACACATGAACTGAGGAAATATTCACACTTCATCAATCGGGGGTTGCAGGTTCAAAGTAAAGGTAAAGTCTGCAATTACCCAGACCATGCAGTCGCTACATGCAAGAGCGGATCCCCGTGCTACTTCGACTGCAAGGACGGGTAAGTACTAGTCCTGCATACTGCTTATGACCCACTCGCTCACCTTCGAGGCGTAGATACCATCCATACCCATCAACGAACCCAACGCAGTGTGTTTGTAACAAGCCATACACTGAATGTAATGGCAAGTGTGGACTCTATCAAGGGTGTCCGAGTGGTAAACCACAGTATCGTCGGGACTTGTCCCGCAACTTGCTGTGCCCAGTTGGTATGGAGGCCTGCGGTATCTGGGGAAGAAGCGCAAGAACCTGGGAATGCATCGACACAATGAACGATCTGGAAAGCTGTAAGTATTTTTTTGTTGAAGCGAATTTCGCCTGGTTGATTGTTTGGACATCGTATAGGTGGTGGCTGCGTTATTCCCCTTCCTGGTAGGCATGGACAAGAGGGACAAGACTGCACCGCACTTCCTGGTGTATCGGACGTTTCCTGCATGGGAGGAAGGTGTGTTGTCCACAAATGCACAGCTAGCTATGAAATTGCACCCGGCAAAGAGGAATGCTTGTACAACGAGGACAAAGATCCAGAGATCCTCGCAGCGCAGTATGGACTTGAGCACATTCCCTTGGGAAGTGATTGAGCTTCAATGACTTTGTGTTCTGCGTGCCTTGTGTCTTCATTACCATGAGTCGTAGGCTAAAGATGTAGATTAGCGGTTCTGAGCGAGAAATGGTTGAGCCAAGTTGAGGCTGAAAATAAACAACGACGTCACAGTCACAACTGGTACTATGCGAAGCTGGAGGATTCCCCTTCGTGTGTGCGTTTAATTGAATCAGCACTACACAGGTAACATACACAGAAGCCATAGCCTCAAGGTTATTCCGAAGACCAATCGCCCCTATGATTCGCTCTACCCGATAGTCTGCTAAACGTCCGGAACATCAGCCTCTCACGCCGCAAGCTCGGCTCAGTCAATGTCTACCGTCTCAACGAGGTCATGGATAGTTCTCCCCCCCGCAGATAGTCACCTGATTGTTGAGGAGAGCCATCATGGAACTGCTATACATCTTGCCCATCACGAGGCCAGGCAGTAGATACCGTGCCTGACTGACAAAATAAGGGAAGTTCAGAAGTACAGTATATGATATGACAACCGCGCCTAGAAGGATTTCAGTGATACAATAATAGTCAGAGTGAAGGTCGCACTCGTTGCCAGTCCAGCTTGAATGATCAGTTGAATTAATCTCGTGAGCCGCACATGTAAACCCTCTTTCGGTGTCTTCTGGCGATGCTTTAGGAGCTATAACAAAATTTCGACTTAGTAGAGAGAGGAAAAGATCGATGTTTACCTACCAAGATAGTCATACTGACCGAGACAGTGATATCACGTCCTGCATTCATGGGTCCCCAAAGCTATCAGGCAGGGCAGAAAGTGTGGATAAGGATCACTTGGTTGAACATCCAAGTAAATGAGATATGGCACTAGTACCTTAGCAAACGACTTGATGCAACCAGCTGAGAGTGGCTCAGTGACATTGAAGGACCCAGCCCATCCGAAACCATCTTGACCGAGTTCATTTCCAGCTATTTGGTCTGTCTCTCCGAATGAACAGATACATCCGGTGATACTGCTCCCTAGGGGTGCCAACGAACACTACGAAATATAACAAAATCACGCTATGTTAACGTTTCGAGCACCAGCAATCAGCTCACCAGGGTAATCAAAAACACAAACCGGGTATTTCTTGAGAGGACATACAATCTTTGTGCGTAGATCAGTTGAACGGCAAAGGCAACTAGGAATATGTACCACCCGTCATTACCATATCGACTCTCAACCGCACAAACAATTTTCTTACCGGTTGCACTCGACAGAATGATCGAGTACCAGAAGTGTACAACGGACTCCGTTGGAACCATTCCAGGATCATGGTAGTCATTTACTGGCACATGGAAGGTCATATGGTCGCGGATCAGCAGATCCCAGAGAGATAGAGCCCTCTGTGTAAAACCTATACCATAGACCCGGATGACAGCCGATTTGATTGAGAGCTTATCATTGGGAAATGTCAAGTAGTGAACATCTAAGAAAAGCCAGTCAGCTCGCGGGCGGGATGGCAGTTAGCCGGGGCATTAGACTTACATGTTTGTGTGGTCAAGATACCAAGGAGCGACGTATCAAACGCAACACCTAGAAGCTTGGGATTAAATCGACCGTCAAGTTCACAGAGTGGGGGTGAGAAGAGATAGTAGCTTACCGTTGGCGCTGCTGCCCTGAAGCGTTGCAGATAATCTTAAAGTGAAGAGTTCATGAAACCAGGTTTAGCTAGAACCACCTAGACAGGACTAGTAGAAGAATATTGACATACAGTAAGCCATTCCATGCCTCGGCGATATCACTCTTGTAGGAAAAGGTATAAAATACCTGGGAAGAAGAAGCAGCCTGCACAGAAGGTATATAGCATCAAAGCAAGCACTACCTCAATCTTCACGGACCCAGTTTTTATTCTCTTGAGCGTGTGAGGTGAATGATGGTTTCGTTAGCTACCATCCTGTGTTCTGATGATCTGACTGGTGAATAGAGCACCTGAAGACCATTCGCGAGCATGATGAATCAATGATGTTCCGAATAGGTATGGGTCATGTCGAAGGCTTGGCGCGTGGACTTCGTCCAAAAGGGTGACCTCGAGGGCTTGTGAAGCAATCAAGGTAGAAACACTGAAAACTGTCTATTGCGCGATTTGATAGAGATAGTGCGAGTGAGCTCGAAGGATACTCCGGTGGCAAAGTTTCTGGCTACGGTAGAGGCTCGGAGAGTTCTGATCACATCGGCTAAAACGAGACTAGTGTTCGTATATAATGCGTCACGCTGTAGAAATTTTGATCCGGGAAAGCCGATGGCTCGGGAACAAAAACAATTCCGCTGATAATAATATTGAAAGATATTATAGCTGGATCAAAGGGAACTTGGTTTCGGCTGGAAGCTGAGGATAAACCATTGTTAATTGATCATCTGAGGGGACGAATTTAACAGCTGATAGGGGAGACGCTGACTATTGAGGGGAATAGAACACAAATCTTCCAATGTACGAGCGAGCAGTAGGGCAGGAGGCGGGATGTTGCATTCGATGCCAGCCATTCCGCCTTGACCTGGTAGCGTTGGGGAAACCATGTTTTTACCTCTAGCAATGAGATATTCCACAATTTGAAAACGCATCAGGGAAGCAGATCCTTTCAGTATTGCATGCTGCGTCCGGCTACGATAATCGGATTCAGCCTTTCAATTAAATAAGCGAGTCGGTGAAAAGCGTACTCTGGCAGTACCATTGGTCTGAAACTCTTCGCATCCATACATATCAGACAGAGACGGCAATTTCAGACGACCCTTTTCTATCATGGGTCGTTCTACTCTGGATCCTAGAGCCAGACGTTCTAATTATCCTGTCGCCGAATGTTTCCTGCAAAGTATTTAATCTCATGTCCACCATCTCAACGGGATCACAGATGGTCCTCCCTCCACCTATGGTAACCCGATTGTTAAGGAGAGCCATCATTGAGTTGCTGTACATCTTGCCCATCACAAGGCCTGGCACTATAGGCCATGGTTGGCTGTCAGAATTAACAATGTTCATAAGTACGGTAAAAGAGATGACAGTCGCGCCTACAAGAATGTCAGTCATTATAATGTAGTGATACTCGAGTCGAAGATCGCACTTGTTGCCAGTCCTGTCTGGATGGTTAGTTGAATCATTCTCGTGAGCCGCACATGTAGGCTCTTCTGTATTGTCGTCTGACGATGTTTCAGAAGCTATAGTGAAAGTTCAGCTTACTAGAACAAGGATAATCAAATGTTTTTCACTTACCGAGACAGTCATACTAGCTGCGATAATGAGATCGCATCCTGTATTGACGGGCCCCC
Organism: Leucoagaricus sp. SymC.cos; assembly: GCA_001563735.1. Classification (NCBI taxonomy): domain Eukaryota; kingdom Fungi; phylum Basidiomycota; class Agaricomycetes; order Agaricales; family Agaricaceae; genus Leucoagaricus; species Leucoagaricus sp. SymC.cos. The sequence continues at coordinate 79,450 of KQ961984.1, read as the reverse complement.
AAAGCTATTTAGTACAGAAGAAAGTTTGGGTAAGGGTCACTTGGAACGTCGGAATAAATGATTCGAGAACACCTTAACAAACGATGTGGTGCAAGTAGTCGACTCCATCCATGTGCTAAAACCACCTCGCTTCTCGAAATCAGAATTAGCTTTGGCGAACATCCTGTCGGTTTCTTTAAATGCGCATATGCCTCCTGTAAGACTGCTTCCTAATTGTGCCAATGAACACTATTAAACACAATGAAATCATGCTATGCGACAAACACACACGTCCAATCCGGCTTACCAGGACGATCAAAACCACAAGCCATATATTTCTTGAGAGAACATACAATCTTTGTGCGTAGACCAATTGAACGGCCAAGGCAACTAGGAGTGCACTAAATTCACGGTCAACTCAAGGATAGGAGCAGATTCCTTACCAAGCGCACTTGATACGATGATTGAGAACCAAAAGTGTAGGTCGGATATTGAAACCCCATCACCATAAAAGGCCTCACGGTCGTGGATAAGTAAGTCATACAGGTCCCAGAGAGCTAGAGTCGTCTGTGAAAGTCCGAGACCGTAGACCCAGACGACAGTTGATTTGAGTAAGAGTCTATCGTTAGGAAATGCCAAGTAGTAAACATCTGAGAGGGATCAATCAGCTCGTGATGAAATTACGATTCCACTCAGGGCCTCAGGCTCACATGTTTGTGTCGTCAACATGGCTAGGAGCAGTAGGTCGAAAGTAACTCCCAGAAGCTTGGAGACGAATTCACCGTCAAACTATCAAAGTAGAACACCAAAGGGATAATGATTTACCATCGGCGCAACTGCTATCTCGGATTGTGTATAACCTTTCAAGAAGTCAGGGTTGGTGAAACCATCTAGACAGCGTGAAGGAATATTGACGTACCGTAAATCATCTGTACGCCTTGGAGAGATCGTTGTTGCCAGAGCAGGAAAAGCGATAACACCAACTCAGAAGGTATCAAAGCATGCATCACCACATCATACGTCCTTATATCTTGAGTAGCGATGAGCATGGTGGGTCTCGTCAGCTGTCATCCCCTGAAGACTGATCGCCATCAGTGATGTTAGAAAGATTGGCCTATTCCGCCCGGAAAGCGCGGGACCGAGAGCATGTAAAATAAGCAGGAAGGGACGTGCATGAGTAGAGTGGCGCGATCAGATCGTTCATGAGTCTTCGCCTGGAGAATCGTGGTTGCGAGGTTTAGGGAAGCCGATGACTCCGGGATGAGAAGCATCTTGTTATGTTAAGAGCTTTTGACTAGAAGCTGAGGATTAACCACGCTATCCCTCGCTGATCATCTGTGCCTGAAGAAACGGATTGGACAATTGACGCGGATTGAAAGTATGTAACGGAATATAGGTCTTCCGTTATATAAGAGAACAACAAGTCGCAGGTGCCTCAAGATAATGATTGGAAGATACAGCAGCAGGATCCGGAATCGGCTGCCGTGCAGGTTAGTGCTTAGCCCTGGTAAGAAGAGGCTAATGAAATCATATGAGTTCTACTTCGCCTCGAGAAATGAGGTGTTCAACAATGGAAGAGTGTGTCAGGGAAATGTGTCCTTTCAGCGTTTCATGTGGTATCCCGCTACGAGAGCCGGAGTCAGCCCTCCATCCAGACAAACAAGTCAATGAGCAGTAACAACGCACTCTGGCAATACTACTGGTGGGCAGTCTTTCAAGGCATGCATGAATACAGGTTTCATCAGGTCTGGTGCTGTTACTGATACACACGAAGCAGTCAGTCAAGAAAGAAGATTGAACTAGAAAGACGTTCATTTTAATAGACATGTAGTAGTGGGTCCCATCAAAATGTCTCGGCGGCCCTGGCAAGCTCTGCAACACGTTGAAATTGAGATGCTTGCTGCTGAAACCAGCGTGTTGACTGGCATGGTCGCGTTCAGAAGGCACATTTGTACTTTTGCTTTTGATATCGAGTCGAACGAGCGTGGTTCTGGGATGCTCGTCATCTGAGATTGATTGGTCCCCTTTGAGGAATTGTACCTCCGCGTCCGACCGTAGTCAGAAAAAAAGAAAGAAAGAATTGCCAAAAGAGTCAACTCCTGCTCCGCAAATGATCTATGATAGGAGGGACAGCCTGACGGATAAGAGCAGCGCCTCTCGGACAAACAAAATATCGAGAGTGTGGAGCGTGTGAAAGTGTGCATATTGCTGGTGATAGAATACAAGTCTTTCATTTGTACATGCGAGTAGTAGGGCAGGAGGCGGGGAAGCATGGGTCAATGTCAGGCATTTCGTTCCAACGGGTATCATACAAGTTCTGCTTCACCTCTAGCGATGAGATGTTGGACGACCGAGAAATGCGTCAGAGAAATGTGTCCTTTTAGCATTTCATGTCGCGCCCCACTATGAATTCGGAGTTCAGTTCTATTCAAATAAACGAATCGGTGAAAGCGCACTCCAGCAATACTACTGGCGGGCAGTCCTTCAACGCATGCACGAACACAGGTTTCGTCAGATCTGGCGTTGTCACTGATCCATACGCAGCGGTCAGTCATTGAACCCAAGAAACTGGAAAGACGCACTCATAGGAGGCATGTAATAGGGTGTCTCGTCGTCCAAATGCCTCTGAGGCTCTGGCAAGCTCTGCAACACGCTGAAATTGAAATGCCTATCGTTGAGATCAGCATGCCGGCTGGCATGATCGCGTTCAGAAGCTGTAAGACGCGTCTGTATATCTGCGTTTGATGTGATGTATCGCGCGTATTTCTCTATCTACATTGACGCGTCAATTGCGAGTGACGATCTGTGAAAAAAGAGAGCGTACTTTGAAAAGTCTGGTTCGGACATACGATCGCACGATGAACTTGACACGTTCAATATCGAGCTGTACGAGCGTTATCCTGAGATGCTCGTCATCCTCGATTGATGGGTCCCCTCGTAGTAGTTGTACCGCGTCCGACTGTCTGTACTAGTCAGAAAAAAATGCAAATAAGAGTCGTTGAAAGAGCCAATACCTGCCTCCGCAAGTGGTCTAGGATGGATGAGAGCAGCGCCTCTTGCGCAGGCAAGATATCGGGAGCGTGTCGTTCATTTATCCAGTGTCTTGTCAATAATTCCAACGGCGTCTCCTCCTTCTCGGGTTCCGCGTCTATCATGGTACGCGAAGTACGCGCAGCTGCAGGTTCAGGTGCAGCAGGCGGAACCATACGGACATCCGTGCCCCAATCGTCGTCCCAGCTAGCCATGATGATGGTGGTGGTGGTTGGTGAGAAACAATTATTTGATGTCTAGCCGAAATCAGAATTTTCATCTTTTGACTCTCAGCCTCTCCAAGATGAATTCTACTCAAGTGGCCCTATGGCGCCAGTTTTTGGCCTAGAGTCGAGCAGTGAGCCGACAGAGAACGTCACTCATACTCTCTTATTTATCGCCATCGCGGTCGGCATGCTCTCTTTCGTCTGTACCCTGCTCTTCGCTGCCTACAAACTCGGGTCACTCTGTGCACATGCATTCCGTACTCACCAGCCACCTCAAGCAACGCAAGACCCTGCCGTTGAAGTGGTCCCGACGATCACGGCGATCGAAGACGCAAAGCCTATCACTGTACCTTCGCAAGCGCATACTTGGGGAGCCCTCATCGACGAGACTGTCGGTGCACATCCACATGCAATACCACTGGACCAACGTGTATACCCACCAGGATACCTCAGCTATATCCATCTGCCTGTCACGTTTCCTTCTCTTCCATCGACCATGCGTGTAGGACTTGTGGTTGCACACTATCGTAATTCTGGACATTGATGTAGAAGAACCCTTGATCTGCACACCAATTCACTTCTTTCCTTCCACGACGATGGCAGACTCTGCTTCCATATCTGCCCGTAGCGAGCGCGCTGTTTCCTTTGCTCCGACCCCTTTGTCAGCCTCTCGTTCACAAAAGGATGAACCAATGCTTGACCTATCCGTTACTGACCAACCGCAGGCCCCTATTCGCGGCCCAAATGCCCCGAGGGCGCTCTCTCTCCGCCCAGCAAAGCTGACCAGTATAACCGCTCTCTGCATCGATTCCGCTTCATCTAGCATCTGAACCTGTGTTTCACAGACCTGCCACGTAAAAACGCACTCATTACTGAAGCACAGCTGCTCCTTTCCTCATCTCTTCATTGGAGACCCTCAAAATCCTATCATGGTGTCAAAACATACTCCCAGACAATACCGACAACCACATCCTCCTATTTCCCCTCGTCATCTGCATCCCTTTTTCCCTCGTCACCATCAACTTTTGCATACGCAGATTCATCAACGCCGTATACGACTGATATACAGTGGATTTGCATTGTCCATGAATTTACAAGTGCACCTCCCCTGGACAAGAACACTCACGAACCTACACCAACGATGTACACACACCTGTGGTCCAAGATGTCGCAAGATAGGATCCGCAATCAGAAACTGTGCGAGCTTCCTTATATCCGTTCCTTCTATATAATCACGAGCGCATCTCACTTTCAATTTCTTGCTTCTCCCCTCTTCTCCCTTTCCTACCTCTTCTCCCTATTCTTCCTGCTTGCTTAATATAGGTACACCCCGGAACTCATGTCCGTGACGGATATCAAAACGCTATCTCGCTCCCAATCCGTCTGGTCCGTGTCTTATGAATTTGGATCCCCGCTCTCCCCGCGCGTCTTTACAATGCTTCAGGCCATCAAACTGATTGATACCATTCCTGGCTCACGAACGGGGTGCGTGCTTGACTTCTCTATGGCTTGTAGCCTCGAAGGCTCACTTTCCGCGCTCCTTCAGTCTGGTCATCACGATCCCAGTAGACCTGAATAACTCTACCGAAAACCTCGCAGTACTCGAGGACCTAGGCGTCAAAGCTCGCTACATCACGATTGAACACCTAAAGGAATATAATCGGGGCACGATTATCGAATGGCGTAAACTCATGTGTGTAGAGTTTGGTGGTCTCGTACCGAGATTTTATGTGAAGAGGAATTTCCCTGAAAAGATGGCACTAGTGCGTTCATTGTTTTTTGTTTTGATACACGAGATCGGATTTTGATGGTATGATGCTTGGGTTTAGGACGCATTACGATTTATACAATGGGTTGTGAAGCCAGAAGGTATTGAACAACTTCAACAGATGCGACGGGAACGAGAGCGTGATGAAGATGAGTGTGAAGAGCCAAAGTTAGGAAATCGGAGTAGTAGTAGTAGTATTGGGCTTAGTTTTAAGTGGTAGCTCCTTCTGATCAATTTTTTGTACATCTCAGGTTATCTTAATGTCGATCGGATGTAATGCATGCGCAACCTTCATCTTAGTGTCGTTTGCGAGCCTCTCGAGTCCATCAATAAGGTAGAACACACCATTCCATTTATACAGTATTCTCCTTGATCAAGAAAACCCATCCATAATCTCTCACCTCGCTACCTCTCTTCCTATTTCTACCTGATGAACTTTGATCGTCTCCTTCAACATTCGGATAGAAATATTCAGCCTCATAAGCCCAGTGAACCGTCCCTATAACCCAATTTAACAAAACCTTCCTGATCTCTGTGTCATTGTCCACATTAACCGAATCATTGTCCGAAGAATCGGGTTGTGGGATCTTCCCTTGAGATGTATTTGTTGAACCGCCAAATGAAGGGAAAAGGGAGACTAGGGAGCCCAAGGAGATACTCGAAGTTGCAGGTTTAGGTTGGCTCGAGGCTTTGATCTTGGTAGCGTCGAGCTCAGCTTTAAGTTCCTTGACCCGTTGTCGGATCATCTCACCCGTACAATTTATGGCGCCTTGCAATGTCATTTCTGGGTCTGCTTCCATTAAGGAGACGAGATTTAGGTGGCTTCGGTCTCCATCTGACTTTAAGTGCCAGGCTTGATGAATGTTATAAGCGAATAGGTCCTATTTGAACACCCGAAAAGGATTAGTGTTCAAGAGAATAGAAGGGAATCCAAATGTGTGTGAACCCTCACCATTACACAGGTATTAATCTCGAGGACCAAGGAAAGAGAGCGATTGAAACGATCACGCTCGGCGACGGAAGAGAAATATTGCTCGAATAATTGTCGGTGTCCGCTGATTTTCGCTCTCCATTTGATGTATTCTTCGACAGAGGAGGGCGATTGTCGTGGAGAGGTGTATTCTGGTTTATTAGGCACATTAACCAGAGCTTCAAGGAGTTCATTTATCATGGTTTTGAGAACTTCTGAGGAACAAGAAAAGTCGCACATTCGGGCTTCACATCTGCGGAGGGCGAGGTCAATGAACTGGAAATTCCAAAGAAAAAGTCACGACGCTGGAACAAGAAAAATCGCACATTCGGGCTTCACACCTGCGGAGGGTGAGGTCAATGAACTGGAAATTCCAAAGAAAAGAGTCATGACGTACTGGTCCCAAAAGCTCGCATCTCCACCTATAGTCTTTGGAAGAAGAGGTGCGACATGAAGAGAGTCAACAACGCGTCCTGGTCTAAGCACTTCCTCTGTGGCAAGAGCGCAAATCGACAACCACTCTGCCGCAGACTGAAGTACGGGCTTTGCCAGCCTATCTGATCTCGGAAAAGAAGGGAATGGGATCAACGTGCTAGCAAGGAGTCCAGCGTTGTATTCTCGAAGAAATTCAGTGGGTTTCTTCTGGAGACGGGAGGGTTTGCCAGCTGGTGGAATCTGGGCGCCTGAGAGGTATGATTCTAGTGAAGGAGTGATCTTGCTGGGATCAGCATCATATAAGGGATTGATGTGGAGGTCGCCGTCATCGTCATCACCAGCGAGAGAGTTGAGGAGTCCGAGAAGGTCTGGTAACTGGTAACTCATTATTGAAGTTGGCTGAAGAAGTCCCCAAGTCACCATCAAAATCACGTGTCATTAATGTCACTGCTAACTTCTAGGAATCCCAGTGTCCGACTTGCACTTTTATGCTCGAATGTTTATTTTGTCTTAAACTTGGCTTATACACCTTATACTCATCACGTACCGATTATAGTGTTCTTCTTCACACACAGTGTGCGCAACCGACTTGAGAGTCGACTTATCTCTGCAAGCGCACATGTGGCTGGGTCGTCTTTCCGGATTCGGTAAGATCTCGCAGACCGACGTTTTACCCCTTCTTTGTATCCACATCAACGAGTTCCCAACATCGAAGACTCCTCAGCGCACTCTGCAGTCAACTGTGGCAGGATGCAGACCAGGATATTGCGAGACTTTTGGCTCTCTTGTTCTTCCCTTTCTTGCCTCTTCCCTACCTAAAGCCAGACTACGGATCTCTGCGCTCTCTTCTTTCTCGTTCTGGTGTTATAATACAGCTCATGGCCACCGCTCTCGCTTACGACCTTACGGTGCCCCTAGACACTGTCTGCAACCTACACAAGGGAATCTGAACCCCGCCCCCTAGGACCTGCACGAACATGCCTAAGGACGCGACGATTCAATGCTTCAACGCGTCGAGTCTTCCCTTCCGCAACTCAACCTACGTAACCCTCCGCTGGCTCACCACGCGTGCTCAAACTCCTTCCAGGAACAAGATCAGTAGAAGACCGACAGGACAAAAGACGAAATATCAACCGATCCATCTTCATCTTCCCTCCCACACAACGAACGCCCTCCTCTTGATCCATCCAAAACCTTTCTTAGCGCGAACAAACCACAGGAGGCCAACTCAATAACAACGTAGGGGATTACTTCATCAAGCCCGTCGGTGCGATTATGCGGAAGAGCATCTCATGATATCATTGAATACACCAGACCTGAGGACTTGCCACAAAGCCGAATTTCTCACTTGTATACACAAGGACCCAGTTAGTCCGCCTCCTCTCATGGCGGCTCATTCAACACGTGGTTACAAACGTTAATTAGAGACAAGGCGGATGAAGAGGATAATGATCCTCAGGCGAGGGATAGTGTTGAACATGCCGATATTGGCTCGGAATGCGGAGAATGCTCAGCTCAGTGCTGCGTTCGGTGCCAGCTCAAAGGTGAGTCCAGGAAAAATGATTTATTTTGTGGAAATTGGACTAATTTCTTCCCGAGTTTAGCGCTAATCAGAATGGCAGCTAGCCATCGCCGTCTCCTTTCGCTGAGCTCCCTCGTGAAGCTCCAGAGCGCAAACAGCAACAGGGTTCCACCACGGACCAGTCCCGCTGCGCAAACAACGTAATGAATCAAACTAGAATTCGCGATGGATATTGGAAATAGCCTTCTTGCTGAGATTCGGCGGTTGCGGAGTCTGCTTATGGAGAGGGATAAGGCTATACAGGATACAAAAGAAGAGAGGGATGATCTTGAGAAGACGGTTGAGGCTTTGAAGGCTACACTCAAGCAGCTTAAACGGAGTTCCGATACGCATACGACGTCGACGTTATTTTGTTCGTTTGAGGCGATGGCGCGGGGAGAGGTGGCGAAAGTGTTGATAAAGGCTTTTGTAGAGGTGTAGGAGATCACGTTGGCGGGTGCAGAACAGGCTACAACTGAGCTGACAATACATTATACAGAATTATATGCAGTGTGAGATAACGTACTATTATCCCATAGCTGCGTTGTTCCATGAATTCATAGAGGGTGAGGACGGTAGAGACGGTATTGATGATATTTACGCTGATCATGTCGTTTGTGACTTCGAGGCCCCATGGTTGCGCCGAATCGAGGTGGTTGGAGATACCGCTGACAGCAAAGAGATGGGTAGTCAGGTCCTTGACAGTCTCAGAATTTTTTGGGCTCTTCCTGAGATTCAAGAGTGATGTTTCACTTTTTGCAGGAGTAGACCCGAGAGATGTGACCGCTTGGCGCAACTTGTCAAGATCAGAGAAAGCAGCGATGACAGTGGTATCTGGAATAGTTTTGTGACCTCTAGACCGATACCGCTCGAGGCACCGGTGACCAGAACAACACGACGGGGTTGACAGGAACAAGACTGCGCGTGATAGAAAGCGGAAGAATAAAGCCAGCTGTAACCGCGAGAGAAGACACCGAAGAGACGACGGTGGCAAGCGAGACAAGGATGTTCTGGAGCATATAGCGTACAGGAGGAATGTCTATTCCCCTTCAATGTAACTGTCGACACCCTCCGACAAATCCGTCGCTGCAGACAACCAGCTCCTGAGTCCGTACGTCAATCCTTCTATCCGGCCGCCCACATATGCCCTTCATACCACTGCACTCGTCCGTCAGGACGAATTTATTGCCCCATTCACTTCCACCATCATCCGATCCTCTCAACGCCTATGCTCATCTTGGCGTGCCAAAACCCTTTGTCCATCTCGTTGGGACGATGGCAACATGGTGCATTCTTGATTGAGATACCTCACCTATTCCCGTACGTCTACCCATCCTTTGATAGCCCACACCGCATCTAGCGCCTGCGCCACCAAATATCCAACATCCTCCACGCTCTCTTTTCCACTTTTACCACCTGCCCTTGCGGTGAAAAAGCCAAAGATTGCGCTTTGAACCGAATGGACGCCTTTGTCGATGCTGGTGCCGAACCCGACACTTCAACTCTCCTTTCACCATCATTCGCTACCTTTTTACTCAGCAAAAAAAGTCAATCTACGTCCACTTGTAGGCAAACAGCGCGGTTTTCACACAAAAGAGAGACTTTTGTCTTCGAGCGTCGAGATAGACGTCGATGACGTCGAGCCTTCCAACAGAAAAGGCAAAGGCAAGGCTAATGGGATCATCCACGACAATGATGTCGTCCAGCATTCAACCCCCTCTATGCTCTATGTACGTGCTACTACCACCATCTCAATCTATCATTTCTTCCAGCAGCTTTTCCGTCAAATTCCATCACACCTGACGTCGATGACGTCGAGCCTTCCAACAGAAAAGGCAAAGGCAAGGCTAACAAGATCATCCACGACAATGATGTCGTCCAGCGTTCAACCCCTCCGTGTACGTGCTACTACCACCATATCAATCTCTCATTTTTTTCCAGCAGCTTTTCAGTCAAATTCCATCACACTTCCAAGAATGCATCTGGTTCCCATGTACTATACCCTTAATTGACCGGGGGGGGGGCTCACGGCCAGGTCCGTAAAGCGATATATTCGAAGATGTCGAAGGTGTAGATAGCATCACGGCATTTCTCTGCCTCCTACAGAGAAGTTGTGTAGATGGCCATACTAGGGCTAGTGCTTCTAGAGCCTGGGCTGCTCTGATGTCCACTCCGCGAAGACCAAAGTTCCTGTTTTGCATAAACCCTTTCATCCACTTTAACCCACGACTACAATGATACACTCGCCTCCAAAATTACATGTAACCAGCCTAACCCTGTTTGTACTATAGCATGGATTCTCAGAGCATGTCTAGACCTGTGCGAATGGCAAGAACCGAAGGGGTAGTCTGAAACTGGTGTTGATGATGAAGGGAGTCTATTTGCATTCCATCTCGCTTTCGCATCTACGAATCTTTGTCAAGAAAGGCAAGAACCTGGGTGATCATTTTACCAGTATAGGTATAGTTAACATTAGATTGGTCTTATCTCGGTGTGGGAGTAGGAATAACCAAGGCCAGCCAGACACTCTTGAAATCACCCAGATTCGGAGACACCCGAAGGATGCAGGGGAACGCCGCGGACAGATTAACGTCACAGAAGACACCAGGATCTTTTTGCTGAAACACTAACGCTGTTGTTCGGTGTGAAGAGGAAAACCTTGAGCTTTCTGAAGGGATCGGGGACACCTGGTAAGTCCAATAAAACACATGATTTCCCAGGACGTGCAGCCTCAGAGATGTCGTCAACACAAGTATTGAAGCGCTTAAGCCGCATCCCCGAAAGACATAAAGCTTAGGGCGCTATTGAGCGATACAGTTTTTCCCGAATTGCTCAGACCCCGTATAGAGCCGTGAGCGCCAGGTCGAGACTGAGCTAGGGGAAGGTTATTTCTAAATTGATGGTACCTGCAAATTGGCCAAGAGTTAGTCCTGGGAATGAGGGTTGCTTTTGACTTGATCATACTCACACATAAATAGGCATTCATTTTTCGATACATTATATAGATACGCCGCATGATGTTTATCATAAAACAAAAAATATTGAAATATTAAAATAAAATAAATGGCAGGCCATCCCTTATATAGCCATACCTACTTGAAAGAGCAAATACATAATAATATTTTTATGCTGGATTTTGTGGTATATGCCACGGCATGGAACTCTGGCCGTCTAGCGAGCCAAACAGCCAAACATGAATACTCCCCACTGTTGGAGGACTCGAGGCGTGACAAATATGAGAGGTTTCTATTTTTACTTATCTTTCCCCTTTTCGCCACTTCCCCTTTTCGCTCATCCCGCCATTTCCAAAAGGTCGCGCCGACGATTCTATCCCTCACCACCCGATCATTCCCAGGAGAAAACAACTATACAGTTGTGACCGGGGAGATATTTTCGCACTTATAAAAGGATAGCGATCGGGTGGCTTTTCCTCCGGGGTTACGCGCAAACAGTGCCGCTGAGTACGTCACTCGTTAATCTGATAAGCGATAGTGCCAGATGTCTTTGACGACAAAACCGCCCATGCTCATTGTACGCCATCCGGCTTCTCCATGTTCTACCGTTAACGAAAGAATGTTCTAGGTTGGGGGAGGCCCAACAGGCCTCGTACTTGCACTTACTTTCCTCAAGAACGATATTCCTGTGAGGATCATCGACAAAAGCCTGGAATTCCAGCGCGGGATTCGCGGTACGGCTCTGCAGGTATCATTATACAGCTCTTGAGTGCGCAGAATTTTCCAATACGTTGTCACAGCCTCGGACATTAGAACTTTTCAAGTTCCTGGGTATCATCGATGATATTGTTGCTGTCTCAGACACGCCTCTGCTTATGGCTATGCACGGGTCCGATGGACAAATTGCGAAAGTTGTAAAATGGGCCGAAGCTGCAGAAACACGTCCAGAAATCCCACTCGTAGCTATTTCCATATATATATGAGTCAAACCATGACAAGTAATTTTTTATTAGCCAGATCAACGCTTTTCCAGCCAAGCTGAGCTCGAGAGGATCCTCCGAGCCCATATAGCGAAATTCGGCGTCAGCGTGGAGCACGGTGTTGAGTTGACTGGTATCGAACAGAACGACGCTGGTGTAACCACCCAGCTAATTCGTGCGGGTATTGAAGAGTCCTTTGAGTGCCAGTATGTAGTCGGAGCAGATGGGGCCAGAGGTGAGATTTACTTACATTTCTCCTAATGGCTACATTAATGTATCATCATAGGAATTGTCAGGAAGCTTTTAGAGCTTCCCTTCATCGGAAAATCCATAGAGGGCGACCGGATGCTGACCGCAAACATCAAAGCAGATTTCAGCCGCGAGGTAAGATCTCAGGGAACATATATGTGCTCTGGTCATCTTATTCCGCTGTAATACAATTTCTAGTATTGGCACATGTGGGGCACCTTTGCCACCTCCGCGTAAGTTATCAGTGTGAAGCTGTTCATTTGCTAACATCATAATAGTGTCGGTTTGAAGCCAATAGAGCCCGACCTCTATCAACTTCAATTACTTGGGCCCAACATACCGAAAGTACTTCCGTTGGATCATGCTGGTATTCAAGCTCTTTTTAATTCCATAGCTGGTCGCTCGGATATCAAATTTGAGAGCGTTGAATGTGCAAGCGAGTGGCGGTGTGTAGAACAATTCAATTGTACAACTGGTAGCCATTCATGCCCATTCACAGCGCTAATATCCGCATGACCAAGGCATTCAACGTTGGACGGGTGTTCCTTGCAGGAGGTAGAGTAGTGCCAATATGCATGGCGATGTAATGATGACACAAGGCAGATAGTGCGCATTGCCACTCTCCAGCCGGTGGGCAGGGAGCTAATACGGCCATGCAGGACTCAGTGCGCCGTCCCGTTTTTCTCTATTCCGTTCAGCACTCAACATCTCTCACAGGTGAATCTCGGCTGGAAGCTGTGTCTCGTCTTGAAGGGGCTTGCACCCCCCTCTCTGCTGGACTCATACGCACTTGAGCGCATGCCCGTTGTGGCCGAGATGCTCGATCTCTCCACGGAGCTGCACTCTCTTGCATACCCTCGAATCTCATCATCATCTCTAGGACAAGAGGAGACAGACAAACCAGAGGACAATGTGATGTATCGGCCAGCCTGGTCCCTTCAGCTCGGCATCAATTACAGATGGAGCCCTATTGTTCTCGACGAGCGTGATGGTCATGATAACAACTCAGCCAGCGAAACTGCGCCAATAAACCCGTATGGTAAGGGAGCAAGGAAGATTCACGCCGGTGATCGGGCGCCTGATGCTCCTCAACTCATGGATGGGCTCATGACCATGACATTGTTCGATCTATTCTCGGTGCGCAGGCACACAGTACTCGTCTTCCCCGGGGCGGCCGGCGTTGCAGAGATCCAGCATGATGCTGCTTCTCTGTATGAGTACCGATCATCAGGAGTCATCGGTCTGTTCTTGGTCGTGCAGCCCGCTGACACGCAGTTTGAAAACCTCTTGCTACAGTGCGACGGGATTCTGGTTGATACTGCTGGACACGCGGTTCAAGGCTATGATGTTGCCTTGGGTGCCAAAACATTCGTAGTGGTACGCCCTGACGGTGTGATCGGAGCATATACTTTGGGGGCGGAGGGGGTGCGGCGTTACTTGTCTGTTATACTTCTGTAATGTGGTGATGAAAGTAGTGTCCGCGTGCACAGAACAATAATAAGCAGCTACCGCTGATTGTTCGAGATTTAACTCCGCATGTCTCGTGCAGAATTTCGAACAATAGCATCTTGGTACGTGGGGGACTCAGCAAGGGAGAAACTTATCTGAGAGCCGCTGCCTCTTGGGCGAAGCGCTACTGATGCGATTTCATGGGAAAAAGATGTTCTAGAACCCAAACCAACACTAATAGGTGCAAGACCGAAGTCGACAAGCGTTCAGCGAGGCTACCGATATATGGCGTCACTGTTTTGAATATGGCACCTACATGCAAATGCGCTTTCATGAACCCAAATCGGTGGATGAACAAGTTCAAGGGATACCCTTCTCTCGTAGTCTCTCAACATTAGAGATACATAAATTATATCTATCACAGTTCTTTACCCCTTGACCCATGAGTTCTCTTGTGCTGATCGAGTATGTAACCCCTACTCACAAAACTTGGACCTATGAGGGAATTCGATATTTCTAGCTCATAAAAGGACCTTGAGGGCATAATCACAGAGCATGCCTGACAAAATCAGGAATCCCAGGCCGGTGCCATTGGCCTGCAAGAGCCCGCCAGAAGTATATAAGTCAATGAGAAATGTATGGGCAGTATCCTCCTTACCTTGAACATCCTCCAGCACTCAGGGCCATTGTCGAAGTCCAGTGATGAGAGTTGCCAGATGAAATGTAAGGCTGAACCAAAAACAGACAGGATAAAGTATGCTGGTCCATTGCTGTTCATGAATCCGGTCCATGCTAAGCAGAGGACGAAGCACGTCGAGAAAGCCGCCGAGATGAGGCGGACGTTATCCCCAAAAAGAACGGCGGTTGATCGTATACCAGCGACAATGTCATCCTTCCTATCCTGGCAAGCGTAGATAGTGTCGTAATGGAGCGTCCAGCTGAAACCCCTATCAGTGATAGAACGATGCCGGAGCTTGAGATGATGTATACCATATGCCACCAAAGAACAGGACAGGAATAAACGACCAGTTCATGTAGCCTGCGTTAGAAATCCAAGCGACTAGAAGACCCCATGTCATGGCAATGCCTAATATCTCGATATGAGTGGTGCTTTCTGAGCGTAAAAGGTGGATAGCCACAACCTAACCATGCTTGAGGCCAGTTTGTCCAGCGTTTGGTTAGCGGATATAACATATCGACGAACAGCAAGCCAAAAAGCCCGACTTTGAAACTAGGGAGGATCTTTGTGAGATACACATAGCGACTGGAGGCGTCGGAACTTACGCAGTGCCATTGTTAACGTATGACAGAATTAGGACACATAAAATAATATGTGCAAGCAAGAATACTGTAGCAGCCTGTGTTGAGACGAGGCCACGGGCAATTGGACGTCCTCTGGTGCGCTCTATAGTCCTAAAGCATCAGCATCTTTATGAGCAGGCCCAACTCAAAATAGCTGACCAACTTTCTTGTCGATATCTCGGTCGCATATGTCATTCCATATGCAGGCAGCATTGTGGCGGAGAGTGCAGCCAACGAGATACATAAGCAGTTGCACACAGAGCGAAGCGGAGGGAAGCTTGATGGAATATGCAACAAGCGTTAAGCCCCATGCTGGAAATAGGTTGTGAGATTGGGGAGGAATAAATACAACATTATACCCTTACAACTAGGCCAATATACCAGGATCGAACCTGCAGGGAACTTATGGATCCTAGTCAGCTTCACATAGGAAACCCATAGCGGCGGGATCGGTTCTTGGGTTTTTTGGCTGGTAGAGTTGTCAAGTGCGGCATTTTCTCCCTTCCTTTCAGCCATGGGTATTAGAGTTGAGAGATGCGCCTACACTGCTGGTCCACGGCTATATAGGGAGGTGAAACTGTTTGCTTGTCGAGATATCGGGGAAAAAGATTACTATCACAAAGCCTTATATTGTCAAATATTTTCAATGCATGTGTGATTAGCCCGATCTCTGAGGACATGGCACGGACTGCAAGAAATTCTTCTCCGACATATGTTCCGAGGTAAACATTATCTCATGCCCATGCAGTTCTGATGAAATCTTCTGTTGGCACACATTTGCGACCACGTACTACGAACCACGCTCATCAGGATCATCTGGTTGTTCCTTGTCTTCTTTGACCATCACAAGTATGGAAGCTGACTACCGAAGTCTTGCAACCCAGATCACTTCAAAATTCCTGACATTAAAGTTTCATCCAAGGACATCTCCGAAGAATATACGCAGGGCTGGTGAGTTAATACTATGACAGACGGTTGTGGACAAAATTCACACGGCATGGTTTGGCAAGTATACTTGCTTACTGTTATTCTTACAAGGTCACGCTTAGGTTCGATGTAGAGTTGTCAAGTGCGGCATTTTCTCCCTTCCTTTCAGCCATGGGTATTAGAGTTGAGAGATGCGCCTACACTGCTGGTCCACGGCTATATAGGGAGGTGAAACTGTTTGCTTGTCGAGATATCGGGGAAAAAGATTACTATCACAAAGCCTTATATTGTCAAATATTTTCAATGCATGTGTGATTAGCCCGATCTCTGAGGACATGGCACGGACTGCAAGAAATTCTTCTCCGACATATGTTCCGAGGTAAACATTATCTCATGCCCATGCAGTTCTGATGAAATCTTCTGTTGGCACACATTTGCGACCACGTACTACGAACCACGCTCATCAGGATCATCTGGTTGTTCCTTGTCTTCTTTGACCACCACAAGTATGGAAGCTGACTACCGAAGTCTTGCAACCCAGATCACTTCAAAATTGGAACAATACCTGACATTAAAGTTTCATCCAAGGACATCTCCGAAGAATATACGCTGGGTGAGTTAATACTATGACAGACGGTTGTGGACAGAATTCACACGGCATGGTTTGGCAAGTATACTTGCTTACTGTTATTCTTACAAGGTCACACTTAGGTTCGATTCAAGATATGACAAGTATATACTTGTTACTTTATATATATGATGTCTTTTGGACCCTGAATATCAGGTACATTGTATGCTATGTGTGACAAGTATATGGTAACAAATTTGAATTTTGTCCACGACTGTCAGTGATATAATACAGCTGCCATATTATTGAAGACACACTGTAGCGCTCAATATGTTCACACCTTCCCATCCCAAATTCTCGACTCCTGCTCACTGATACAGCCGACCGTATTTGACCGAGTGAACTACGCAGCTGGCCAGCACTCCGCTACCAAGGGTCTGTCCGTGGTTAAAATGCACAACATCCAAATATTAGAGTTTATAGTCCCTATCCCTCACACTAGAGCATAGTGAGCAATTCATTCAACGGGGCCAATTCTAAGGCTTGCTCGTATTGCTGTTCGAGCACCATAAATTCGGCCAGATTGGCAAGATCATTGTCAAAATCCCTTGCCATGATGGGGGCACTGGATGGTTGTAGCGCTGACCTGCCAGGCCTGGCTCAAGGTTTTGCGGAATTTGGTGGATTTAGAATATACTGTATGAAGTGCTTATGGTTTTCTACTGTTTTCATAGCTTGATCGGGGTCTGAAAGGGTTCTGATCACATAAGGTTTATTACAGGTGTTTTTGTGTCAAAAAGTTATGGAAAGTCATCCACTGTAACATTATCAAAGATTCCGACCCTATTGTGATTGTTTATCGTGATTCTCATGATAAAGTTTCAATAAACCACGTAGGATATTGGCTCGCTGGCCCAGTGTATATGTAACATTCCGTCATCACGAAAACATTAAGCGCCAGACGAGTGATTATATTGCCAGATCTAGCCACAGTCCCAGATCTGACCATATAATACTCATCTGGCGCCCAACTTTTCCGTGATGATAGTCCTCCATTCGTCAATCGATTAAGAAGTAACCGGTGGTCCTTTCCTCCTATGGCTGAATAACTTGCATCAGAAAGTCTAGAAAGCGGTGCCAGATGGGACTCGGTTGCAAAGACTCAATACAAATGTCACATTTGTATACGACAACGGCAGCCACAGCGATGTCAGCCAGGAGCTGGTAACTCCCCCACATAAGAGAAGAAGGACAGCGATGCTACATTTGCTGGAGAGGTTCGTGCATTTCAATGAGCAGAGGGTTTTCTCGTTGACTATTCAATAAGTGATCCGTTTGTTCTCTTTGAGGGCATGCCTTCCGTTTCGACTGCCTAGTTTCGTGGTTAACATTAGTTTTCTCACTATCACTATTGTAAATGTATTCAGTCATTGATTTGTACTTAGATTTAATCAATTATCGATTTGTATGTTTTACTACCTCCCTGGCTGATTGACTATTGAGTGAATATCGAGTGATTATTGAACGAAATAACATCCGGCCAAAGGATATTGACACCGATTGGCGACTGATAAGGGTGAATAAACGACTAATAAGTGGTACCCACCTGTGATTTCCCTTATCCCCATTATTGTTTTGATTCGACATATCGGCTGCTTATTAGAACCTTATCCCTCCTGATCGGACCAAATAAGGAAAGGGAACTTTTCCTGATGCGCCCGTATCTATTGGTTTTATATCAGCTTCACTAGTTTGCACTCGACGCAATGCCTCTCATTACGGAAACTGACGTTCTCGTAGTTGGAGCTGGGCCAGCGGGGTTATCCGCGGCTCTCTGTCTCGCTCGCCTGGGTATCAGGGTGAAGATAGTTGAAAGGAGGTAAGGACAAGTTGATGCATCAGTGGAACCTACCTTCAGTTCTTTCAGGATCCTCGGTGAAGTCGCAGGTCAGGCAGATGGGATTCAATCACGCACTGTAGAGATATGGGATAACCTCGGCATGGGTGATAAACTCAGACAGCTTGGGACGACCGTATATCAACTTGTGGGGAGCGAATGTTACCAGACCTTGCGCACGAAACTTATCATCATGTAGGCTACGTACGCTCCGAATGAGGACCAAACTGGGATTAAGGTAACTATTATACTCAATAAATATATGAATTTCCGCGCTGACCACCACCGCCAGCTCGCTAACAAGGTTCTCAATATACCTCTGCCGTCGGCTCGGTATCCGTATGAGGTATCTTATCCGGTACTGCTCCTCCTATCCTGTGTTGATTTAAGTCCCACACAGCTGATCCTTCACGCCAAACATATGGAAGAAATTATGAGAGATGCCCTGTCTGGCGTGCAAGTTCACGTTGAACAACCATGTGGAAGAGCGATTTCCTATCAAGGTGAGCGCTATGCCCCCCGCTCGACAAAGGTCCACCGGTTTAACAGCATAGCACTAGGCCCTATGCGTTCACTTCAACCAGGAGAGACTTGCGGCTTCAAAAATTCAGCCGTATGAGCGGGAGAAGGCAATCTCCGACCAATCCCTTGTTGATCACGTAGAAACAATCCGTGCTCGATACGTGATAGCCTGTGACGGTGTGTTTTGAACTTTTTGTCCGTAGGTCCACCTAGTAGTCTTATCCTGACGCCCTAGGAGCACATTCGTGGGTGCGCCAACAATGCGGAATCACAATGGAAGGAACAAGTCCTGGTGAGTCCTCCAAACTGAAACCGCTCTCAATAAGCTAAGTTACTTCGGAGGCCTTGCGTATGGGGTGATTGACTTCACCCCAGTCACAGATTTTCCTACCAGCCGCGCGAAGAACATTTTACAGTCACCATTATCGGGCGCGCTCGGTGTCGGTCTTTTTTTAGATTATTTTTGGGCACCAGTACGACTGATACTCGATGCTACAGTACATTCCGAAACCTAACAACACTGCACGCTTATACATTTTGCTGAAAGATCCCGACGTTATTCAAGATCTTGACCAGAGCTCAGACAAAGAAAGGACGAGGAAGATCTCACAGGTCCGTTCAATCATGTCTAAAAGACTCCTCGACGTTTACTGTTAAATAGATTATCACTAATGGTTTTCTTCCATATGATATGCGTGTTGAGAATGTCACTTGGTGCAATACTTACAAAGGTACATTGTATACAGAATTTCATATCCATCCTAACTATGTCTATTAGTCTCGCAGCGCGTAGCCTCGCGATTCTCTCACAAGGGCTGTATTTTCGTCGCAGGAGATGCATGTGGGGTTTTCTGCATGTTTTTCCAGGGACTGAATGCTGAAAATTATTTAGGCCATATCCATTCTCCGAACGCAGGACAGGGTGCTAACGTGTCCATGGTGGATGCGTACAATTTATGTGAGCTTACGAATACATTCGTGAGTATGACCTGTCCTCACTTAATTTGCAAAGCCTGGAAACTAGCGTACGTGATGCGTGGGTGGGCCAGCAAGGCAATACTCGATACCTATGAGCTCGAGCGCCGCCCATACAGTCTAGAGCTCATAGAGTTTGATAAGGTGATAGAGAAGCTTTTCCGCCCAGAAGGGCTCTCCCCGGACGAATTTGCGCAGTAAGATCTCTACTCTCTCCCGCTCTGCTTTTTCTCACCATCCGGTAATAGATTATGGCATCGCCACCTTTTGTTCATAACGTGAATTCTCATCTCTCATAACCCCTCGCTCTTTCTCATTCCGCTACAGTGGCCTTGGTTTGCGATACAAATCTCCACTCATAGTGTCTGATCGCTTTCACGACACCATGGCCGGAGCGACGATTGGCCAACGCTTCCCTCCTGTCGAGGTTATTCGCTACATGGATTGGACACCATGCAACACGCTCGATATTATCGGATACAGCATGAAATTCAAGCTTATCGTGTTCGCCGGCGACACCACAAAACCAGCCATCAAGCAGCGCTGCGTGGATTTCATTGATAAATTAAGTCAAACGTCGAGGCTCAGGGAGCTCGTCACAACTTCCATCGTCTTGTGCGTCAAGAAAGAAGAATCAATTTCTGGCTTCATCCAGTTGCAGGGAAATATGATTGACACTCAGTGTGTTTCAAGAGATTGTAATCACCGCCGTGCTAAATTAATGAACGGCCTCGCAGGATATTTATTGACGATGGGATTAACCCGGGGCGAAACCCAGGCCTCGCCCACGAAATCTTCAAGGTGTCACCCGATATGGGAGCATCAGCATTGATTCGACCAGACGGGCACGTTGCAATGGTTATTCCGGTCTCCAGTGACCAAGTTCACTTAATCGAAGAATACTTGTCGAGCTTGTAATCATTGATCATCTCGACTGTGGCAGGAGGAACTGGTAGCTACACGCTGTTGCCTGGCGAATGCTTCTTGTCTGTGCAAAAATATACATGTAATCGTCACCTGATGGTCGGTGCCAGTGGTCGACCTAACCCCTATTGGGCCCTGAAACAATGCCAAGCTAAGGTAGGCGTCATCCAAAGCCAGCACCCTTCTGTAAACTGTTCAGTAAACGCCAATACACGCCACAATCAAGAGCCAGCCAATCCCGACTTCGATTTTTTTTGGAAATTTCTTTTTCATTTGGGGTTCATACCCCCTAAAGAGTAATAGAGGTGTCATTATTGAGAATGTGTGGAAGAAATAAAGAAGGGGGTCGAAAGATGTGCTTTGATTATGCAAGGGGATGTTGAGATCAGGCGACGCCTACCTTAAAGATAACCTAGCCATGATTAAAATTGGCAACCGCGCAATGTGACACCCAATCACACTAAAATGACAGCCTTCAGCTCCTGTTCCTATCATCACATCATCTTTTGTGGACTTGTCTCCCGGTTGTTCTTCTCCTTCACATGGCGAGGCAGTGGTGGAAACAACCATATGTGGATTGAGTGTATCAACTCATCAATACAGCAGTGACAGGGACGTGATTCGATCGCAAAAAGAGTTCGACCGATCAGCAGAAGCCTATTACATTGTATTTTAAAGCAGGGGCGTTGAAGTGCGGTACCCGTCTCCGACTCCGTTCCACCCTCAGCAAACCACACATCATCTTTTTACTTCGTTACCTCGCTGGTCGACCATGGCCGCCCTCGACGTATCCTTTGGTATGCTTTTTATCGGGCTTGTTCTCTCCACTTGGTAAGTGGACGCTTAAACGGTGCCGATCCTGATGAGCTGATTCTGTCAATTCTTGGATAGCCTCTACGGAGTGAATGTGAGTCGATGACAGAAATTCATAGAGACAATTCATTGATCGCGTGTACGTGCAGCTTCTCCAAACATACAATTACTACAGAAGATACCCTAATGACCGCTTGTCGCTGAAGCTCACGGTAAGCTCGACATTTCTTTCTCACGCATCTTTGATCTGACTGATGGCGCGTGAACGTTTCGATCATTAGGTCGCCGTGGCCATGTACGTACGCCATCGCCGAATGATGAATGCTATGTCCGTTAACCGCTACGTTCAGGCTTTTGGACACTGCTGGCATTGCCTGTACTGCTCAAGGTGTATATTGGTACCTTGTGACGCACTATGGTGATACCACGGCAATGGCAGTCATCGCCAAGTACGTTTCCGCAGTCTTGTGTCCGTTTGACTTGTTGATCGCATGGTCTGTATTGTAGGACACTCTGCGTATGTATCCGCACAAATTTCCCAACTGAATGTCCCACTGATTTTATAAAATCAGGTTGAGAGCTTGATCATGGTAAGACCGCAAGCGTTCTTCGCTCTATTTCGGCTAAATATTGCTGTGTTATAGAACATAGTGACCTTCATCGTTCAATGGTGAGGACAAACTCATTGAACGTAGACTTGTCACTAACTATTTCCCTTGGGCAGCTTCTTCGCCAATAGCGTGTATAACGGTATGCCCGAGTCATTACCTGACAGGGAAGGGTATCGAACTTAAATCTTTCGCTTCGTTAGTCTCCAAGAAGAACAAAACAGTCACTGGACTAATTGTGAGGAGAATCTCTAGCGCCACATGAGCTTGTAGCTGACCTCTCCACCAGTACTTCACCGCATTCGCTGGTTTCGGTATGTCGAACCTTTACCTCAAATGCGGTTCCGGATGAATCTTATTCAATGAACACAATAATTCCTAGTCCTTGGCCTTGGTAAGCGCATTTCGTAGTTTACTTAACTTCAGATGACCAACACGACGGCAGCAATGGGCAGCGAGGATCTTATCGGTGTATACTTTGCCGCACTGGCAGTTCGAAAGATGTGGGTGAGTAACAAAATACCCCACCACTTGAGTTCCTGGCTGTTTGATGACGGAGATAACGCTCCTATACTCTAGATTCTTGCTGGTATTGGCCTCGGTGTCGTTGCCCTATGTGACATTGCCATCACAGTTGCCCTGTGTTATTATTTCCGCTTCTACAAGGGTGGTTTCAGAGAGTAGGCATCCACTCCCCCTGTGTTTTCTTCTTTTGGTCTGCTGATCCTGGCTTGCTTCCCTAGCACCGACACACTCTTGGATAAGCTGATCATCTACACCATCAACCGTGGAATTATAACAGCGTAAGTATTTACTCTTCATTTTTATCATACAAGAACGAGATGTTGAGTGCGTACCCATGCAGCACTATTCAGACGCTCAACATGGCCTTCGTGAGTACATTGAGCATCACTGAAAACCTGTGTATCGGCCTCTAACCCAAACCAGTTCATTGGCATGCCAGATAACCTTGTATGGGCGCCATTCCACTTGGTTCTCAGCAGAAGTTCGTCGTGCACAAAAGTCCATCTCTCCAAGGATTAAGATTGCTTACCAACGCTTACAGTCTACATCATCTCGCTATTGGCTACCCTCAACCGCCGCGATGTAGGCAAACGCTCTGGTGATGGTATTTTGCAAGTTAGCACTTCGCAATTCAAGTCGTCCAATGGTCAGGGAGGTATCTCAGTCTCTACCGACACTCACGTAGACTCTATGGCAGTGAGTAATCCGTTTTTTTCCTGTGGAGAGAACAGATCCTGAGCTAATTTGTGATACTTTTAAAAAGATGCACAGCCTAGTGTTGAACAAGAGTTCAACTGGAACGAATTCGATGGAGAAGGGATACATGAACGCCTAGCCCTGCATTCTCTGGCCAGGGCTGTGCCCTTTGTTTATATGTTTGTGTAAAGGTTGCACTTGTAAAACATTAAAAATGTCTACTACTACGGACATTTCTCTCTTGGATGCCTTCATTCTCCTTGCTCGGTGTTGTAACTAACTTCTGGTTTCAACTATGAATACAATTTTTAATAATATCTCTTAGTTATACTCGTGCGCGCACTGCGGGCCGCAGATAATGTGCGTATCTTGGTACCACTGCACATGAAACCCTTCGAAAATACGTCTAGACCCCCAAGTGTGGAAATAGGCGTCCGAGTGTTGGTTCCCCTGATCACGGTCGTAATTGTGGAACAGAAGAATCGGTAATGAGCCCGGTGGTACCGCAGAGTTGACTCAGCGTTAATCCGAAGGGGGAAAACAGCATCCGTTTTATTTTTTGTGCAATCATTGTAAAGGTTGTTGGTGTTTACTACTATTAATAGATTCACAGATGTCAAGAAACATATGAGCAGGAAGGCGCTGCATCCATCCCTCGTGAAGGCCTCATCACTTGCGAGTTGAATGACAGCAAGATTTCGAGCAATAAATAACAACGGCTATCACCGCCTCTGCCTCAACCGAGGAGCAACTTAATTTTGTCATTGATTTGGATAAGTGCAAGCATTGGGCATTGACAGATGCACACTGAAGATGTCAGTCAGGGTAGATGTGTCAGAGATAGCTCATTGTCCTCATATGCAACAACTAAGTGATAACAACGGTAACGGGTATATAGCGACAAGGACGCGACTTAGTAAATCAAAGTTTGAACTCAGACGTCGGGCGCAACGGAAGTCCGCACTAACAAAGACGACGCATGGGCCACATCAGCATCCACGAGGAACCAAGAAGAAATAGAAAAATAACCGACCTTGGTATAGATAGTATCAATGACGCGCATCTCATGGATCGAGTCTTCCGCGGAAAGCCATTCCTGAGGCTTGCGCCCGCGCACCTTGTCCACAAACGCTTCCAACTGATACCGGTACCTGCAAAGAGGGAAAGGACACACACAAAGAAGTGAACAAAGCCGGATCAACACCACCTCAACACACAAAACACTCACGCGGACCACCACTCCTCACTCTTCCCATCCTCAAACTTGTACGCCTTTTCCGTGCGTGACTTGCCGTTTTTCGGAATGACAGTAATGGAATGCCACATGTGTGGGAGGACGTAGTTGCTGATTTCAACTGCACCTTCTTCGCACTCGACGCGGAGGATCATCTTGATCCATTGCGGAAAGAGTCCAAAGGGACCCCATCCGTCCATAGCCGAGTCCGTGATGATCTTTGCGGGTAGATCACCAAAGTGCATGTGCGTCTCGATACGCCTGTCGATGTTCTCAGAACGGCAGATGACCTCTGCGGTCTCGACTTTGGCCTCCGCGGAAGAGAGGTAACGCATGCAGTTGATAGGGTATGCTGCAAAAGGGAAAAGTTATTGTTGAGTGATCCAGGAACAAAAAGGAGAGGTAATGGACTCACGTCCCATGTCCATAAGAGCACCTCCACCAAGGTTGAAATCGAAGCGGATGTCATTCTTTTGGAAGAACACGCTGCTCCATACACCGAGATGGGTGTACATTGAGACCATCTTTCCAAGAGAGCCTTCATCGATGATAGCCTTGACTCTTTGGAGAGATGGGTGGAATCTGGTATGATGAGGAGTGTGAGTGACAAATGGGGGTATACAGTCAAGTAGGGGATCCATTGTACAGGGTAGAGGTGATGGGTAAGGGTTATGACTTGCCTGACTTGCCAAGCCTCGAGGAGGACCAGGTTCTTCTTTCGTGCCAGTTCAAACATCTTTTTGGTTTCCTCTTCATTGTCGGCCACGGGCTTCTCGCAGAGAACATGCTTTCCCGCTTGCAGGGCTTTCATGGTCCACTCATAGTGGAGGCTATTTGGGAGCTGAAATTGTTGTTGAGTGCAGGGACGGCAATTGAATGTTGCAGGGCTTACGCCAATGTAGACAGTATCGACGTCAGCATCATCAAGAAGATCTATAGATTATGTTAGTCATTGTTTTAATAAAGCAAGTCATAATACACGAACCCTGGTAAGCGGTCGAACCACCATATGCTTTTGGGAGGTTCCACTGTTTCGCAAATTCGTCTGCACGCTGTTGGCTTCGAGCTGCTACAGCAATAACCTCGACATCCTCATGGTACAAGGAAGGCTTCACAATGGCATCTGGGGCGATGCGGGCTGCACCAATGACACCAAAGCGGAGAGGATTTGAAGTTTTCGGCACGCGGGGGGGATTGTTCATCTATGTCGTGTTACATTCAGCCCAAAGGCAAGAACACAAGGGCACTACATGCCTTGTTGATAC
Organism: Leucoagaricus sp. SymC.cos; assembly: GCA_001563735.1. Classification (NCBI taxonomy): domain Eukaryota; kingdom Fungi; phylum Basidiomycota; class Agaricomycetes; order Agaricales; family Agaricaceae; genus Leucoagaricus; species Leucoagaricus sp. SymC.cos. The sequence continues at coordinate 53,592 of KQ961984.1, read as the reverse complement.
GCCGAATGGCAGAGATGAGGGAGAACATGGTCGATGAGGATGTGTGGTGTGTAGTGTGGAGAGATACAGCTGAGGGGTGGGACAGGGTTCACAGGAAGAAAGTCTTTGAGAGGAATTTCACAGGAGAGCTGATCAATTGATCAGAAGCCATAGAAGCGCTAGCGCGCGTTTCTGATTTTTTTAAAAAAAAGTTTAACTTGACACGCCGATCAACTCAAGTCGAGATTCATCATTTCTGCAGTTTTCGAAAGCTAGGATCTCACTAGTCTCGGCGCAAGATGTCCACTTGTGGACGTTTACCCATCACTTCCAAATCGGGAGGGTTTAGTTGAACCTAAGGATCTCACGTAACAAATAATGAGATAATGTCACCTCAATTACCACTTACGGCTGACTTGCGCCGTCCTGTCAACATTCACTGCAAAAATGTCTCATTTTTATTTTTATCTGTTCTCTGTGTAGCAATGTTCCATGGAAGACTTCTAATGGTCAAGTCTAGAGGCTATAACCGGAATGAGAAGGTTAGAAGCAAGATTAAGGGGGTCTGTCATCTTAGGGCCTGTTCGGTAGCCCATCGGCAACAATGGTTTTGAAATCGTTGTCCGCCAAATTTTGCTCCCACGGTCTCAAAACCTGACGGTTTCGATTGCATATTGGCGGGGAATTGGAAACCAACGGTTTGAAATCGCTGTTGTCGAACAGGCCCTAATAATAAGTTAAGGCTCACTAAGTGGAAGACCGGCGCTCCAAGTGTCATCCGAGTATCAGTGAGGCCACAGCTCAGAAGCCAAGATGAGGCTCAAACGGTAGCAGCGCCACTCCTTTCAGAAAACCTGATTGAATTTGACGCGTTGATGAATACGCTTGTGAGTAGAGGCCGATTATAGAGAAGGGAACTGCATGAGTATGCCAGACGCCGACGCAGCTATGGACACCATAAGTATCTTATCAGAACTCGATCTCAATGAAGATGAGATTGATGGCCGAGAATAAATACGGCATCGAAGCGCTAACCTGGTGTTCTAAAAAAACAGGAGGCTTCAACGTGGGGTTGATGGACCAAGATCATGGAGTCTATTGCACCCCGATCACCACGTTTGGTCACACCTATGACTTCTAGTGAGAGAATGAATAATGATAATATTGACGAACACTATCGCTACCCATCCACTATGGACGCCAACACCAACGTCCAGGTTGTAGCTCCTCAGACAACCTCGAGCGCCCGACGATGGTTTCTACTCTTCCTCTTCTGTATAGCCCAGTTCCTAGAAGTGTTCAACTCCTCCGCCATCTTCATCGCTCTCCCTGCTGCATCATCAGCCCTGCATATGACGGCTCAGGAGGGTGCATGGCTCATTGCATCCTATCAACTCACCTTTGCGTCATTCCTCCTTGTGGTTCGTTTTTTCTCACCCTGAGTTAATCCCCAACATGGGCTAAGATACATACTCTATTCAACTATTCAAGAGCGGCCGATTTAGTGATGTATACAATCCCAGTACATTTCATTCTCTCTCTTTCCACGCGTTCACTGACTTGGTAATGTAGAGTATGTGTTCCTTGCTGGATTGGCATGCTTTGGCCTCTTCTCCCTTGGCTCCGGATTCAGCAACAATGCAATTGGTCTCTTGGTAGTAAGGGCCTTCACAGGCCTTGGTACGTTCAAATTTCATATGCGAGAATACCAAGAATCTCTAATGCTAGAAACATAGCTGCGTCCACCACCATACCATCCGCCCTCCACCTGATCGTCAATATGTTTACGTCACCACAAGAACAAGCCCAGGCCGTCGCGGTTTTTGGCGCGATGGCCGCTATTGGAAATGGCAAGCAGCGTCTATCCATGGTTCTGCCGATGTTGACGGTCCGGTAGTACTTGGCCTCATTCTTGGTGCTATACTGGTCCAATTCGCGACGTGGAGATGGGTCTTCTGGATTGGTGGTGTCGTCGGCCTACCCGTATCAGTGTTATGTCTCTTTGTCATTCCGAACCGTGTAGGTGGCGAACACAGACAGAAACCGAAGAATATTGACCTTGTAGGATTTGGCTTCGTGACGAGTAAGTGTCTTTTTTCATTTCAAGTCTAGCAGAAATTTGAATGCATCCGACTCGCAGGTGCACTCCTACTGCTCATATTCGGAGTGACGTCTGGATCCAGTTTGGGATGGAACACCCCTGACTTCATCGCACCCTTTGTGATTTCTATTCTACT
>KQ961984.1:6619-51292 GCA_001563735.1 Leucoagaricus sp. SymC.cos | reverse complement strand
GGCATTCCTATGGTGGGAACGCAGTCTTCCAGCCGAGCGTGCTGCACTGTGAGCTCTTGATCTTCCAACTCTTTTTCGTTTCTGACTTCGTTTCCTTCAGACCCCCTCGAATCTGGTTCTACCCGAACTTCTCCATCATCACCTTGGTCTCCCTGACCCCATTCTATGGTGGGAACGCAGTCTTCCGGCAGAGCGTGCTGCACTGTGAGCCCCTGATCTTCCAACTCTCCATATATTTTTCATTTCTGACTTCGTTTCCTTCAGACCCCCTCGAATCTGGTTCTACCCAAACTTTTCCATCATCACCTTGGTCTCCCTAACTCCATTCTTCTGGTTCGCCAACATTTTCTACACATTCTCAACTACATGGCAGGTCGAGTTCCACTGGAACGCACTCATATCTGCTGTACACTTGTACGTTCCCACCACTACCCCTGCCTCCACGCACGCACACGGAAAAAAGCAACTAACCAAAAACCACACGTATAGCCTGCCTCTCGGAATCTTAATCACACTCGTGATCCCGTTCGCAAGTCGTCTTCCGGACCGATTCTCTACCAAATGGATTGTGCTCGTGGGTGACGCTCTACTCATCGGTGCTTCAGCCCTACTTGCGTGCTCGCATATACCACGGGATTACTGGCGCCTTACCTTTCCCGCATTCATCATTGGAACTATTGGCGGTACGCTCGTGTTTTCCAGTACCAAGTGGGTGTCGTGCACACATGCAAATCTGTCATGCATATTCTAAGTCACATGTCACATTTATCCCTTACAGCATCACCATTTTCCGTGTCACGCCTCCCGAAATGGCAGGCACAGTGGGCGCAGTGTACAATGCGGGTCTACAACTCTCGACGGCCATGGGGATTCCTATTATCACTGCCATCCAAGTCGGTGTCAACGCAGGGAGAACAGATGATACGTTCAAAGGTCGTGCGGCTGGATTCTGGTATGTCCTGGCGCTTGTTGCTGTCCAAGCGCTGGCGGTGGTTGTGTTTTATCAAGATCGTGGTGCGGAAGAGAAGGGAGTCAGGCAGGAGAAGAAGGGAGAGGGAGAAGAGGTGGTGGGGGGTAGTGGTCAGAATGATGACAAGTCATCACCGGCCGCTAGTGAGACTGTGTAAAGAGGGAGAGAGGTTGGGGGGTTGGCGATACCCTATGTCGCAAGTTGCTTGTAGGAATCGTCGCGATTTTGAGTTGCCTCTGGGCAACTGTAGAGGCAAAACGATTTTTAACCTCGACAAAAAACATAGCTGAGATGTTATCCACGTTAGATCATGTGTGGAACGGTGTAAAGCATAATCTGAGACTATTAAATTATGACTTTCAGTATATAAAACCACTTCAAGCATCTCTCCGATCATACTACAGTCAACGGTAAGGTAATAGCCTCCCTCTACCTACCTCCTCTACCTCTACCACAGCTGCCTCTGCTTCAACATTCAAGATTGAAGCGGTTTCCAACAGAACTGATAGAGATCATGATCGATGCTTTTCTAAGTTACTTTGGGTACATGTAGTCACAGCTTGATGCAACGATGCTGGCTTCAAGCCGCGGAAGAACAACGTGGCGAGCGAGTCTTCGATCAGACCCTGGAACATTGTTGGGATCAACGCACGGACGCGGGCGAGATAGGTGGTGTCGCAAACCTTATAGTTTATGGAGAAGGTGAGAAACGAAGAGATCAAGGGGTACCGATGTGGCAATGTGATGCCACAATGATCGTCCGGCGTTCGAATTTGTGATAGGAATAGAGTAGTCTCTGTACAAGGGTAGTCCGGGGTCGCCTTTGAGCGGTCAAGATTTCTGATCATCATCAATTATTTGTACATATTTGGCGAGGCTTTAGTCGCAACTTCTTCCTCCGTTGAGACCGACAAGGAGAGACCTGCACTTGCTCACCTCTTGACGCGGACCCCAGAAGCTGTGTGGAGCTCACGCCTGCAATAAACAGCACATGTACCAGAAGCTCGACGAGACTCCGAGTGCGGTGACGTAATTGATTCAGCCGAATGTACACTTTTTGTTATACCATTAGCCCTATGCTACTAGCACCCCCACTCTTCTCATCAATCACGCATTAATCATGCTTGATGCTGTGGAAGTTGACATGACAGGATGATCTCTCCTGGTTTTGTTTCGACTTTGCTTCGTGAGAGAGCATCCAAAATTTCGGTGGGAAACAGATGACTGGCTTTCAGCCTAATTCACTTCAATTTATCTCACTGCGGCAGACCTATTGTTTTTGGAAAATGCTAGGTACAGTAATTCGATGTTCTGCGCGGCATGGCCTCCCACGAGTGTCAGTGGAATATAAGTAGGTAGCTGTAAGAGGGCGCCGGCTCCCATGTATTTGACATTATAGCTTTCATAAACCGAACACTGCTCGTCTTAGTGCTATTCTCTTTTTAGACCGGTACTAACAAGTCATCAAAACGGCTGGGCGGAACTATATATACATAGATAGTGAATGCTGGACAACTGGATTCTGAGACGATGCTACTCCTGCGAAGTGTGTATCCCCTATTCTGGTTAACTGCCCATGTTGTGCTGGGTGCCGTGCAATTTCAACACCTGAATGACCTCCCGGAAGGGGGTTACGACTTTGTTGTAATCGGAGGTGGCACTGCCGGAGGCGTTGTTGCAACCCGGTTGGGTGAGAATCCCGACTTTAAAATTCTGGTCATCGAAGCTGGAACCTCGTAAGCCCGTCATCAATATCGTTCTCAAATAGCAATTCAACCCCGGGCAGCAACGAGGACGTTTTCGCAACACACCCACCTGCTATAGCACATAGTCTTGCTGGAACTCTTGCGGATTGGAATTATACCACTTCACCTCAGGCCGGACTCAATGGGGCGCGTTGTATATACCCACGAGGACATGTACTCGGAGGAAGCTCTTCAATCAGTGCGTAGCCCACCGTGAACTACTTCTCTCTCAAGTTTCTCATCCAGCGATGCGTAGATGATGCAGTTTATACCCGAGGGTCTAGAGATGATTACAATCGTTGGGCTGCTGTTACTGAAGACCAGAGCCTATCCTGGGACAAGATGATGCCTTATATTCTTAAGGTCAGAGATTTACCCTCGGTACAGGTACAGCCAACAATGCTTAGGCACATTTCAGAACGAGAGATGGACCGAGGACAGCGAGCATCAGGATGAGCAAGGTCACTTCGATCCTTCAATTCACGGTAAAAACGGAAATATTGCAGTCTCCGCGGGGTATTCCGTTCACCCATTCAATGATTTGGTGTTCAATGCGTCAAGACAATTGAGCAATGAGTTTCCATTTAAATTAGATATGAACGATGGGCGGCCAATTGGTATCGGTGGGTTCATCGCTTACTGCCTACATCATACCGAAGGCTAATTCACAATAGGCTGGGGGCAAGCTACGGTTGATAAAGGAGTAAGGAGTAGCTCCGCAACAGGGTATCTGGCTACCACGAAGAACAATGTTCACATATTATTGAATACACTCGTTACTCGGGTCTTGAACGTCAACGGGGACAAAACGGATTTCAGAGGGTTGGAATTTGTAGAAACATCTGGAGGTGAAATTTGGCTCAAAATATCGAGCATATCTGTTGCTAACATTGTCGCAGCTACTAGGAGACGAGTCACTGCAAAGAAAGAAGTGATCCTGGCAGGAGGGATTATCAATACTCCTCAAATTCTCATTAATTCTGGCATTGGGAACAAGGCGGAGCTAGAGCCACTCGGGATCAAGACCCTGGTAGATAATCCGAGTGTTGGCAAGAACTTAAGTGACCAACCTGCAGTCCTTATTTCCTTTGCGACCAATATCCCCGTCACAGAGTAAGCTCCCTCTCTCGCCTGGCTCACCCACAACCATGCCCACTGAAACTCTAGTTTCAATCTGACAACAGCATTGGCAGAGTGGAGCCAGTCGCACACCGGTCCCCTCTCCCGGAGAGGCGGCCTGAGTCCCATGGGAATGGTGCGCCTCCCGGACGGTATGGGTGGTTTCGTTGACCCGTCTGCCGGGAAAACCTCTCCCCACATTGAGTTCTTCTTTTTGGGTGTCAGTTCCCAGAGTCTCATACCGCCTGGAGTCAGGCTGCCTGCCCTCGCAAAACGCGGTGAACCTGCAGTTGGTACTGGTGAGTAATATACAGGCGCTTTGTCGAGAGAGCTGAGTACAAGTAAACCCGCAGAGCCAAATGTGACACTTCAGATGTTCATCTCCAACGTTAACCCCGTTTCTCGTGAGTCCAGCATCTTCCTACTGATTTATAAATAGCTTAGATTTACTAGGCGGGTCCATCTCCTTAACCTCAACTGATCCTTCCACACCCCCAACGATCGATTTCCAACTTCTGAGTAATCCAACTGATCTCGCCGTACTCCGAGAAGGGATACGTAGTGCCCGAAGATTCTTCTCCGCGCCGGCTTGGAGGAACAAAATTTTTGGCACGGCCCAACCGGCCGCCAATGTGATCCGTCTGCCGGGAAAACCTCTCCCCACATTGAGTTCTTCTTTTTGGGTGTCAGTTCCCAGAGTCTCATACCGCCTGGAGTCAGGCTGCCTGCCCTCGCAAAACGCGGTGAACCTGCAGTTGGTACTGGTGAGTAATATACAGGCGCTTTGTTGAGAGAGCTGAGTACAAGTAAACCCGCAGAGCCAAATGTGACACTTCAGATGTTCATCTCCAACGTTAACCCCGTTTCTCGTGAGTCCAGCGTCTCCCTATTGATTTATAAATAGCTTACATTTACTAGGCGGGTCCATCTCCTTAACCTCAACTGATCCTTTCACACCCCCAACGATCGATTTCCAACTTCTGAATAATCCAACTGATCTCGCCGTACTCCGAGAAGGGATACGTAGTGCCCGAAGATTCTTCTCCGCGCCGGCTTGGAGGAACAAAATTTTTGGCACGGCCCAACCGGCCGCCAATGTGACTACAGACTCTCAACTTGATGAGTTCATTAGGGGGAATGCCCTGGCATTTTTCCATGGCGTCGGATCGGCGGCCATGTCACCAGAGGGGGCTAAATGGGGCGTTGTGGATCCTGACTACTATGTGAAGGGCACGAAGGGGTTGAGAATTGTCGATGCATCCATTATTGTGAGTAACGTTCAAGTTTCGATGGGTTTAAAGTCTCTTTGGATTAATGATTGTCTGTTCCAGCCGTATGTGACCGCTGGACATACTCAAGTGCCAGTATATGCCCTAGCGGAACGAGCGTCTGATATCATTAGACAAAAATGGAAGTAAACCGAGCTCGTTTATGAGTCCGGGGCCGGTTTTTCTTATCTTGCTCGTCACCACTGTTGGTGGTAATAGTAGAACTCGAAGTAGGGCTTGTTCAATAGCTTCAACTTCACCCTGAAATATCCCTATACCAATCGATCATCATTGATTCATCATGACACTAGAAAGTGGGGGGTGGGGTTATGCCATCAGTTTGACGAACTGAGCGCATAGGATGATCTCCAGGCTGTCCGTAATGATTCCAAGTGGGAAAAGTGTTATCAGCAAGTAATCGGCAGTACTGGTGAATGCATAGAATAGTAGCGCAAATAGACTTGACTAGCGGACTGTATGCTACGTGAAGGGCAGGGCGGCAGAGGAGATTACGAGGCAGGCCAGCGGTACTATAAGCTTTAAATTCGGAATCAATGCCGATAAATGAATCGATGTGTGTTGTACAAGGTGAGAGACCTACATTTCGAAGATGAAAACGAAACATTGAGGTGTACTCACACGCTGTACGATAGACCCTATCGCCCTGGAGTTTATATTCCCGTGACAATGCCTCCTGACTCTGAGTGGATTGTCAGGAGTCCTTTCAGGATCGTTACATGGCTTACATCAAAGATAAGTTGTGCGCAAAGTATTTATTGAAGTTTCTCTGGCAACGTCAGCTGCGCTTGGGGATCGGAAGGTTGCAGAAGATCGACGTGTATAGCAGTTCCGAAAAGGGACAATTGGGGAGGAGGAACGGACATGATAGTACTTCTCAACAATGATTCATATACACATGGTGTATTGCCACTGAATAGCTGCGCTTGGGGATCGGAAGGTTGCAGAAGATCGACGTGTATAGCAGTCCCGAAAAGGGACAATTGGGGAGGAGGGAGCAGAACGGACATGATAGTACTTCTCAACAATGATTTATATACACATAGTGTATTGCCACTGAGATGTCCGATATTTCATTATTATCTTTCTCGGATGTTCACATACAGGACCTTCGTCCAAAACAATGATTGGCCTAGCTAACCCTAGTCCGATGACTCGGAACTTCAACTCGGGGGAAGGCTCACCGGTATACCCGTATTGCATTGGACCAGCAACCGGTATCTTCCAAAGAGGGTCTATTATGGATTTCGATTTTGGTGTGAGGGGTACAAACGCATAAGTGCTTACTTGGCAGAGTTACTAAGATCAAACGAAAAAGTGAACAACCTCTGGGCTACTTCTAGTCCTCCTTATGCATCAACCTCACTTCCAGCTGCCTCGGTCATCCTTACCCAAAGCCCCCCCTTTACATACATAGTCAAATGAGTTTTTAACCGGATCCTGTCTCTACCCTGGGGTCCTGGACATCCAGCCCACTCTGGATTGGGGAACGAGTCCGGTGGCTGAGCTCTGGGTTCCAAGCTGAAGGACGAGAATCGCTGAAGAAGGCGGATCAGGAAGAAAGAGGCCTCATTGTAAGCGAACTACAGGATAATATCTTTCATATTCAGTTGACATTGAAAATCAAGACTGACATACCTGTTGACCGAGACAAATTCGAGGTCCTGCGTTGAAGGGACAGAAGATAAAGGGATTGGGGACAAGGTACTTGTGGACTCTTTCATCCAAAAACCTATCGGGATCGAATTCCAATGCTGTTAAATTCCTCACGTCAGAAGTTGAGCAGAGGGTAATGGCTTTGTTATACTTGCCATCGGGTCCCCACAAGTCTGTTCGTCGATGCATTAGAAACACTGAATAGACAAATCTGGCATACGATTGCATGAGACTTCAATTATCATCTCGTGTCAGGGATAGATCTCACCTTGAACCTGCCGGGACGTATATGGGACTCTTAGTCCTCTCTGTGGGAGCTAAAATGACTGGTTTCATTGCCTCGCTACACTGCGTTGTTAGGCGTGCCTTTTGACTCAAAAGAGCAACTTACCGGCCGTTGATAGGCCTGAAACAAGCCTGTTATCAGATTTTCCTGGACAAAAAAAGCAGAGCCGATGCTCACACAATGGCGTAGAGACGTAAGACCTCTGCAGAAATTGTTCAGGTCTCTTTACCACAGTCGTACCAGAGAAACGTACCGTTGAAGAAAGCCCGAAGGAACTTCATCTCCCTGATGTCATTGGTAGTGGGGCAGCGCTCAGGACCAACATGGGTAAGGATTTCTTTTCCCAACCGGCGGTGCATATCTGGATGCTCGCTAATCATGGCAAGCGAGAAGGTTAATAGGGCGGCTGTCTGTACAGCCACATTCAGCAATTACTCCAGCTTCAATGTACACGACTTACGGTATCACGAGCGGCAACGAGGAGGTTGATAAGCTGTAATTATTCATATCCCCCTATCGTCAGTTCTGCGTTCTAGAGCAAGGGATGGCATAACGAACCTCATCCTTGATTATTTTTCGATCTACTCAAAGATTTAAATAATATTGTTCGGAATCAAGTCACGAGAAACTCACCCGATGTCTGGCTAAATAAATAATGCAACAGTGTCTCCGAGTTGCCCCCTGATTCACTCCCGACATTTTTCTCTCTAAAGCCCTTCTCCATAAAAGGCTCTATGAATCGGTGAACTTCATCGCGGTACGGCACGACCACATCTCCCCACATCTCCGCCAGAGGCCAAAGGGCTCCAAGTTGGGCTCGACGTGCCATGTGGCCTAGACCGACCACGAACGCTTCAACAAATGTGTTCGAGGGATGATTTACAAACGAAGGAGGGTTGGGCTTTGCCAACGGAGAAGGAGCAGATGGGTAGGGCAAACCCGCACCAAGGGAATGTACGTCGCTTTTAAAAAGAAAGTCAGTGGCGGAGTCGAGGGTGAAACGAGAGGCAAGATCCTACGGTTGATAAGTAGTAATTCAATAAAAGGATTACCCCAAAGAGTGTGAGCTGACCTGGAAATCGATGGGATATCCTTCTGCTAGACGATCCTTTGCTTGCCTGAGTGCGTCCTCTGTGTGGCGTTCGAAAACCTCGAAGTCGGTGATACGGTCTCGACTGAAGAATGGGCGCGTTATTGAACGATGGAATCTAGCGACAATCATGTAAGGTCAATCTAGGGGCAATATATGTTGGGTAGACTAACTTCCACATCTCCCCTGGTGGATTCCGAGGCATCCTCAACATTGAACCAGCGTAATTCAATCGTCAGAACCTCACCATCCGAATTGAAAATACCTGTTCCCATTAGCGAATTTCCTTGTGTGTATGAGATGGGACCTGTGAGTCATCCCGTTAGACCAAAGGGATGGAAAATTCAATTTACTAGTGCACTGGCCTTTCTCCCACGATTCAAAGTCTGTAGATAACATCGACTGTTCTAGCTGTTAACAAATGCGAAGCTCATAGCTATATAAAAATGACCTTGATGTGCTCTGGCTCAGTAGTAAAGTACTGGAAATGGTCATTTAAGTTTGTGAGTTTCGTCAACAACGATCACAGGCAATGGCGCTCACGCGTTCATCCAGTAAAGAAAGTCAGTGGCGGAGTCGAGGGTGAAACGAGAGGCAAGATCCTACAGTTGATAAGTAGTAATTCAGTAAAAGGACTGCCCCAAAGAGTATGAGCTGACCTGGAAATCGATGGGATATCCTTCTGCTAGACGATCCTTTGCTTGCCTGAGTGCGTCCTCTGTGTGGCGTTCGAAAACCTCGAAGTCGGTGATACGGTCTCGACTGAAGAATGGGCGCGTTATTGAACGATGGAATCTAGCGACAATCATGTAAGGTCAATCTAGGGGCAATATATGTTGGGTAGACTAACTTCCACATCTCCCCTGGTGGATTCCGAGGCATCCTCAACATTGAACCAGCGTAATTCAATCGTCAGAACCTCACCATCCGAATTGAAAATACCTGTTCCCATTAGCGAATTTCCTTGTGTGTATGAGATGGGACCTGTGAGTCATCCCGTTAGACCAAAGGGATGGAAAATTCAATTTACTAGTGCACTGGCCTTTCTCCCACGATTCAAAGTCTGTAGATAACATCGACTGTTCTGGCTGTTAAGAAATGCGAAGTTCATAGCTATATAAAAATGACCTTGATGTGCTCTGGTTCAGTAGTAAAGTACTGGAAACGGTCATTTAAGTTTGTGAGTTTCGTCAACAACGATTACAGGCAATGGCACTCACGCGTTCATCCAAGCCAACGCTGAACCTGAAGGCATTTCCATACTTCGAACACCATTTTGCAAATGTTTGAGCTAAGCAACGAGTCATTCTGGTCATGTATGACAACACAATATCATTTGGTCAACGAACCTGGATAACCGTGAACAAGTTCCTGCGTGAGGGAGCTGATAACCTCGGTATGCTTTTCTTTGATATGAGGCGCTAAGACAGCTCCTTTGGCTCTGGCAATCTGAGCGTTATTATACTCGTCGTACCAAGGCCTAGCAATGATGTAGCCCAGGCGCGAGGCAATACTAGAAATGGCCAGGGCCCATTTTGACAAGGTGAGATCTAGAGAGTTGCAGCCGAGCCAAACAACCCCGTAGACGAATGCACAGGGAATGAAGAAGTGGGCTGAGAATCGAGCTACGTATTCGAGGCCTGGTGCATTTACCATTATTGCTAATGGCAGGGACGGCGGAGATGAAGGTGAAGGTTGTATGATAATAGACGACTAGAGGGCTAGGCTTCTGGCTTATATGTAGCAAGCCTTGTCACGTTGAAGGGGTGACATGGCTGCGCGTTACCGGCAGCGGATTCATCAACTAGACTCTGATTCATCAGAGATGGAAGGTCTTGATAGTTCTTGATACTTATATATGTACATGTACTTGAGCGTTTGTAGTATCATCCATTGATCAATTCTGCCACGCGGACAAAGTGCGAATTCTCCACCGAATGTTTCCCGTTCTCAGGTTCAGGGAATCTGCAGCGGGCACCATCAGGACCCCGAAAATCCCTATAAAGGTTGGATCCTCCCCAGAAAAAGACTTGTCCGCACTGGGCTCGTCGAGGGGTCCAAATTCGTCCGGATTTACCTCTGACCTCGGGCGATTTCTCCAAATTTGTCCGGATTTTCGGGATCCGACCTCTAAAATTTCGAAAAGGATTGCCAAGGATTCCGGAAAATATTCCTTGGACCACCTACTCCAACTATGACATCATAGTACTACCAGACAATGAAAATATACCCTAAATGCCCTCTGTTATAACTTCACACCGACATGTCTTGCAGGGTGGGGTGGAGGTTTCAAGAGCGTGCTAAAAAAGTTGATCAATTTTCGGATCACAGTTTCTGCTCCTTTTTCAAACCATTACAATTCATTATTTGTGTATCCTCGAAGCCCAATCGAGGCTCAATTCCAATGCTGAACATACGTTAAAGCTTTAAAGGGATAATAAGTATAAATGTTGACCAACTTAAGGCTCAAACCCTCAATCACTTCAATGGTTGGCAGTCTATGTAGACACCTGAGCCATGTGGTTGTGCTTGGATTTGACCTGAGCTCTCAAAGCTCATTCCATATCCGGACCCAAGGTGGTCTGAGGATCCGCGACCTCTATAGGGATGTTCGAGGGTCCTGCACCATCCCTATGAAGCGAATAAACTTACAATTCCCTGTGGCGTTAAGTTAAGCGTCAGGAACATCTAACGACATTGACAACACCAGCAGGCTTGACAAGACAGACCAGTGTCCAATTCTGCGTGCCCGGAGACGCTGACATCACCATGTATTTGTCAGCATCAAGAACACCAGTATGGAACCTACTTGGCGGAGCTATCCGTACCGGAGGATAGGTCCGAAATAGACCTGACACACGAGTGGGCATTGCTATAATACCTTGACAGTTTGGCATCAAACGCTCTGGTTGTCACAGAACGGTGTGCCTCACTGTTCAATGTTCAGCATTCAACACTCAAGTCGAACACATGGTCAATATCATCCCAACGGTGTTATTTTCTACGTCACTGTTCCTGGCCTCTTGACGGGGCGTGGTTACCTTTTCCGCGATCTGGTCACACGGCAGACAATTATAATTGGGCCTGTTTCGCAACAATGGTTTTGAAATCGTTGTCCACCAAATTTTGCTCCCACGGTTTCGATTGCAAATTGACGGGGAATTGGAAACCAACGGCCTGAAATTGCTGTTGCCGAACAAAAAGCTTTACGATGCAGAGCGCCGTGGTGGAGTACCGGAGTGTTATGATATATACACTGGGTAGGAGCTGTTAACTAATTTCTCGGTTAGTTCACTTTGAATTCATCGAAGATCCAAATTGGGACATCGGTCCTCACGAATCGAACATTTCTTCGCTTCTCGTGGTCAGTTTCAAAAGGTCCTAATCAGATCAACGTCGCAACGTCTGGACTTCTGGTGATCTACTCAGGGCGATCACGGTGGTATCTGTCAACAGCTGACGTCCCCAACCGGAGTCCAAGAAGCATCAAGTCAGTAATAAATGCCCGCCGTGTCAGACGGCCAAAATTACGATTACGAAAGAGCCACCATAGCAGACCCTTTTAAGGTGGAAGCCTCAACCCGACGTTGCGACATTGCAGCTTCAAGTGTTGCGCGACCGGTATGACACTCAGTTTCCACAACCTCTGCATCTGGGTGCTGGCCTTGCTCTTCCCTTCAGCTCAAGCAGCCAAATTTTTCCAGAACCCATCCCAGCTTCCTGAAGGCCATCAATATGATTTCATTGTTGTCGGAAGTGCGTATTTATGTAAAAATAATTTCGCTTTGCCCCTGACTTGCTCTAAAGGCGGCGCTGGTGGCGGGACCGTCGCTACAAGACTTGCAGAGAATAAGGCTTTAAGTGTTTTAGTGATCGAAGCTGGCGCGTCGTATGTATTCGTCTCTCCCTTATAGCAAGAGCCACTCCTAATATTGGGCAAAGCGACAAGGACTTCTTCGAGATTCAAGTCCCTGGTTTGAGCCAAGCTCTCCCTCACGCAATCGACTGGAACTTCACTACTGTCCCTCAAGTAAATGCTGGCAACCGTGTAATGGGTTATTCGAGAGCTAGAGTCCTCGGAGGGTGCACTTCACATAGTACGTGCGGAGTCTGGGAAACTCGTGTGGCCATTGACTTATTTCTTGCACAGACGGCATGGATTACACCCGTGGATCCAGGGATGACTATGACCAATGGGCAGCCATTACAAAGGAGCCCCATTTCTCTTGGGACTCGATGTTCCCTTATATGCTCAAGGTCTGTCTCCATTAAGCCGTTTTTAAATACAGCTCCTTCAGCTCCCTCTTTCTGCAGAGCGAGAAATATGCCCAAAACATTGATCATCAGAGTGAAGTTGGACATCTCAATCCAGCGATCCATGGATACTCGGGAAAGATTGGGGTCTCTGCTGGATATACTGAACACCCTGCCAATAACCTGATAATCGAAACAACTAAAGTTATGAAAAATGAATTTCCTTTCAAACTTGACTCTAATGACGGACGTCCGATTGGCGTAGGTAAGGCTCCAGAACGCTTAAGCGGGGCACGACTGACGATTGAGTCCAGGTTGGGCACAGCATACCATAAAGGCCGGCGTCAGGAGTAGTTCTTCAACAGGATACCTCGACACTACCGGGGACAACGTGCATATTCTCTTGCATACACTGGTCACTCGTGTACTCCCTACTGGCAACTCGTCCCATTCCACGGATTTTCGCACAGTGGAGTTTGCGACAGGAGTGCAATGTAATGTTTCACCCTTTGCTATGACTGTAAGTCAGAATAGCTAACATTCTCCTAGCTCCTAACATTCCTCAAGCCCCACGACAACAATTAATAGCCCGGAAGGAGGTGATTATCGCCGGAGGCGTAATAAATACCCCTCAAATTCTCCTTAATTCGGGAATTGGTGATAAATCAGCATTGCAAGCTCTTGGGATCCCCTCACTAGTCGACAACCCTAGTGTCGGGAAAAATCTTAGCGACCAGATTGGACTTTTTGGACTACTACCAACGACCCTCCCCTCAACCGAGTACGTTTGTGAGATCATTTCCGAATGAAAGTTTGGTTTAATATTGGAACAGCTTCGACATGACTGCTGCCCTAGCACAATGGAACAAGAATCATTCAGGCCCATTATCTCGCCGAGGTTTTGTTACCCTTAACCATCTTGGTTGGGTACGCCTTCCAGCAAACTCGCCGGTGCTTCGAGGACATGCTGATCCGACTCCAGGGGAAAACTCCCCACATATCGAATTTATTCCTGTTGTATGTCCAATATACTATCCCTGACACCGGGAAAAGACCCTAAACATCCTGGCTCTAGAGCGTTATAAACGTGACTGGAACATCTCCAATTCCCCTTCCCCCACTCACTGGTAGGTGTCGCATTTAGCTGGAAGGTCTACTCCCTCACAGTCCCCTAGCAGATGTGAAGACCGTAATGGCATTCGCAGCTGTGAATTTGCATCCTATCACTCGTGAGTGAACATACTGACGCGTTTCGAATATTCCATGATTCTGATCGTCACTACAACAAGGTGGCTCTGTTACGCTCAAGTCGTCTAATCCCTTTGATGCTCCGAACATCGACTTCAATTTGCTGGGCTCCGATCTGGATCTCGCAATTTTGAGAGAAGCCGTTCGCAGCACTCAGCGATTCTTCAGGGCATCTCCCTGGAAGAACCAAGTCTCCGAGATGATTCTCCCGCCTGCCAATGTGACTACGGACGATAACGCTTTGAACTCATTCATTCAATCGACCGTGCAGCCTGTCCTTCATACCGTTGGAAGTGCTGCAATGTCGCCAGAGGGAGCGAGCTGGGGAGTAGTCGATCCCGATTTCCGCGTCAAGGGAACAACGGGGCTGAGGGTCGTGGATGGTTCGGTTCTGGTATGTGCTTTGATTCTCCTCGCACTGTGATGATTTTGAATTCTTTTCCTTATAGCCGTTTGTTCCCAGTGCACACGTTCAGACTCCTATATATGCTTTCGCCGAACGGGCTGCAGATGTAATTCGGCAAGGACATCCGTGATAAATTTTATCCTTTTCATCTCTGGATGGAGCTGCATTTCTTCTTATTGGGATGTGCAATACTTGCTCCTTGATAGTGATTGGACACTTAGTAACATACTATCTGCGTGTACGTGCTGTACGTTTCACGATAATACCATTAGTGCTCAGTAAACATTTTCGACGCACGTGAGAAAATGCCTTATATCCGTCGACTCGTCGACGGATGAGTACAGACTTGGAGATAGCTCTACTAGATCCTGAATTCCCGATATCTGTAATTTCACAGAGCCCGCAATAAAAAGGATTTACGCCTCAAGGAAAAGAGAGTGAATATGTTTTAGTTGTAGCATTGACCATACAAGAACGAAAGGTCGAACTACCAAGAAAGCATTTTCATATACTACACTGACAAAGAGTTACAATTTCTTAGCTGGATAGTAGAGCGAGTACTGGGTTGATCATCAACTGTCACCAACAAATTGTATCTTTGGTAGCGCCAAATGAAGTTTTCAGTTATTGGATTTCGAGGAATCTACGGCAGGAGTGTATGGTGGTGACGCACCGGCTCGGCTAGCGGCCTCGAGGGTAACAAAAGTTCAAAGCCGCGCTCTTCAGGGAATAAAGACGTGTTCACATGATCACACGATGAGACAGCATACACGACAAGAAATGAGCGGAAAGGTTCTTTTTTTGCCTATGACAATGATTCTGACTCTGCATGATTGACATTAATAAATTTGTGATAATCTATACATATAAGTTCCTTATTGATTTCGAAATCATTCCAATACATAAAGGTCCGATTCGATTTGGTCCCTAGACCCAAGAAGGCGCCAACTGGAAAATCTAATGCCTAAAAGATGCAAATCCCGCAGTATATTTGACATCTGACACTGAGTTGTGGGCTATCCCAGAGAGAACGGCTTTTGCCCTTGACGATGCAAAAAGGATTCGAATGGCCACTCTATGGACCATGACTTCCGATGACACATGCATCCGCGATAAGCATGAGCAAGTCGAGGGACAGTCTTCCGATGAAGGAGGTATAGAGGAGAGCTGTTGGAGGAACGTGTAGAACCACCCCATTAGAGAAGGACAGGAGGTATGGATCGTCGGAAACAAACCGTGTTTTGCGGGAGCCGTAAGATTCGGGGGATGGATGGGTGAAGAGATCTCGCCACTGGACCTGATAAATTGGGTGCAAGATCCGTACGTTTGGGTATGCAAAAGAGCTGTTCGTGAAGCGGCTTCCGATCGCCTCAAGATAGAAGGAGCCAGTTTCAGCTCCTTGCGAGGGAGTACATCAAGAACCGTATCTATGCGTGAGTCCTGCTTTTCTCGCATCTCTGTTTAGGTCGAAAGAAGTCACTTGGGAGTCAAATATATGGCAGTTATTTTGCGCAAAAATATGCCGCGTGGAAAGGGGGTAAATTTCCTAGCTTCACGACTGGAAAAGAAGAAATTATGAACTTGAGTTGCAGACTAGTCGAAAATTCCAAGCTTGTAGAACCTCTCTCGAAAATAGTCGAGCTTTCACTTTGAGTAACGTTACAAATTTGGACTTTGATTGACACGGAATTGGGGTGGGGACTGGAAGAGGGGCACACACGTTATTTAACATTCACGACACCTTGGTAACCCTGAGTAATGACAATTCATGCCGGTATGAGCTGTGGTTTTCAACCAGAAAAGGTCCTACATTAAAGGGCTGACGGACTCTGGTGCACGACTCTTCGGGTCCTAAGAGATCTTTTGAAACGTGTGTTCTCTGAATACTGCGACTCGGAGCAACCGGTCTCCAACTAGCAGTGGCGTTTATTCTCAAACTGATTGGTGGGCACCTTATGATCCAATCTGAGAGAGGGTCGTAACAAACCTGGTGTCGGGGGGCACGTCGCAGTTGCACCAACGTGAGCGTCCCAATCATATCAGTTTGAGTCTGTAGAGCTGGAAGAGATATTATACTGAAGCTGAGGATTGATCATCAAGGGATTTTAGCAGAATATAGACACAGCGCACAAGTGGCCGTGCTATCCGGGTCGGAATGCAATAAGCAGATACATGGCCTGGGGACACTACTGAGACGGATGGTTTTAGCAACCCCAGGAAACGACGTTGTGACCAGGCAGAGCATGTTGTGGAACCACAGCAGAAGCCAAATTTAAACCATTCGGCCGAGTAAGCATCGGCGGATTGGCGCCGGGAAATATTGGATTGTTAAAGACAGAGATAGTCTTTACCCAAGGCGTACGGTTAGCAAGGTTTTGCGAGGGAGTTCTACAGGTCGAGCAGTGATTCTGTTCACTTTTCTGAAGATAATTTCAGCATGTTGGTTGAATGGTGGGAAAGCATGAAACTAAACAGCGACTGCCGGCAGCTTCGGCTCAAGTGGTCGTGCCAGAGATTTGTTTCGTGAACTTGGAAGATGGCAAAACAGTTTGCAAACAACACCTCCTTTTAACCAAGTCAAATTGTTGGATTGGTTAAATCGCTATTGTCACGGTCGTCACGGGTAACGTCTACATAACGTCGGGTTCGCGTAATACTGTTGGCGTCACCGTTCACACTAGCGTCATAACTCTTTCGTCTCTCCCACCATCCTCACTGTCTACCTGTCGCAACACAGCTAAGATGCCTTCAAATCTCGGGACACCCGTTAACACTGCTTTTTTCATCTACATTCTCTACTCTGTCCAACGTATCCTGTTCCCTTCCACCTCCAAGCCGTCGTCGTCAGGCAAAGCCAACATTCCTCATGAATTCAAAGCTGGATACTCCTGGATGCCCAAATCTCACCCACCGACTGTACTATTCAAAGTGTATACTCCGAAAACTCTGGAACCGTTTAATGGAAAGGATGGTGGCAGGATATTGTTGGCGATCAATGGTATTGTGTTCGATGTGACGGGTGGACGGAATTTCTACGGACCAAGTGAGTGCCCTTATTATTCCATTTGGGACTCCTCTAGGCAGTGAGCTGATTTTGACTTGTCAAATCATGCACTCTTTTGTAGACGGAATGTACGGAAATTTCGCAGGAAGAGACGCATCGAGAGGCATGGCGAAGCAGAGCTTTGACCTTGGTACGTAGTGCCAGGCTGACAAAAAAAACTGCAATCTTACTTATACGTTCTGTTATTGGTGCATGCAGAAATGCTGACACCAGTAGACCAGCCATTGGACAAGCTGGAGGATCTGCGCCCTGATGAAATGTATGTGCTCTGAATGTTCATACTTTTAGACGCTAAGCGTTATCATTTGGTGGTTAGTGAAAACATGAAAGGTGAGAATTCCTGATTTTTGACATATAGGAGGGACCGAGGTTGAAATATCCTGGCCATGAACAGGATGGATCGACCATTTCTCAAACAAATACATTATTTGCGGAAAGTTGGTCGAGAACGGTGCCGCATGAAATAACCGGCGACGGCAATACCGGAGGTCACACGACCTTAGCATAATTGTGGCTCTTATTTCTGGAATGTTAATCTCGCTCTCCGCTCACCTCGTTGCGCTTGTATACGTTGAGGTGATTGATTATGTATACAGGTTTGAGTACCCCTTGTATAAACTATGTTATCCTTCTTTTAGAATACGTTTAAGTGAGGGTTTCGGTTGCAGAGTGTACTCATCATTACGGCGGTACAAGGCGTCACTCAGGGCAAACTTTCCTGAATCTTTGCTCAGAACATGTAAAAAATGGGGAGGGACAGGGAATATATTCCAGGGGTTATAGAATCCAGCTACCTCGTCCTTGCCCAGGATGCCTTCCAGACCCTCTAGGCAGAGCGTTAGCCTGTCAATATTGTGACTCCTCGCCGAAATCCGTCTATGCATTGCCACATACCATGGTCATGTCTCGGTCTCTGCTTCTTGTATAGAGGTCATGACGCAATAACTGGTAAATAGAAGGTGAAGTCGTCCTTGAATGATTTTCGAACGGGGCTCGGCTGGGACCTAACATCGAGTGTGTCGGTAGTGAGCGCTTGGAATGAATGCAAAGCTTACATTTGCCATCAGCCCCTCTGGGGAGAAGGGACCCCAAGCTAAACATCGCTGGCCTTCCAGCATCCAAGTCAACCGAAACTCAAAGGCAGCCGTCATAACAGTAGAGAGAAGGTCCATCGGGCACGTAGACTGACACAGCGGAAAATCAACCTGCACCAGATGATAATACACGACCTGTCTGTAAGTTCGGGCACCAGGATATTGCCGGCGATTTCACTATCCGAGTAAAACAAGAAGCGACCCCGCTGAAGGTTAAGATGAAGAATTTAAGTGGGGAATACATTGTCTAGGGGAATGTATGACATGCAAACGCTCCATATTTCGATTTGAAGAATAACCGAAACTCAAAGGCAGCCGTCATAACAGTAGAGAGAAGGTCCATCGGGCACGTAGACTGACACAGCGGAAAATCAACCTGCACCAGATGATAATACACGACCTGTCTGTAAGTTCGGGCACCAGGATATTGCCGGCGATTTCACTATCCGAGTGAAACAAGTGACCCCGCTGAAGGTTAAGATGAAGGATTTAAGTGGGGAATACATTGTCTAGGGAAATGTACGACATGCAAACGCTCCATATTTCGATTTGAAGATTTTTCACGACTGAATGAACCAGCTCTCCGGTCGGTCATCTTTGTGATATACTCCACCGCGAGTGCCCGGATGGTACTGAGGCGGGTTATTGTGGACAGAAGCAATGAGAAATGCATCTGACATCAATACTTTAAGAAGTGTTCTAAGCTCCTGGGTTAGAGTGTTTTACCCGGCATCAATGAAACATCGGCAAAGAAAGCTTAAGGAAGCTCACCTGGAGGAAGAGCTGAGTCGAGACTACATTGACGATTTTCAACTGGAGGTTTCCAGGTCTCTCTCCGAGAACCATAACGTGGGCGGACCACAGTAGCTACCCAGCTTCGTCTACTTCAATACCTCAGAATTTCATGATCAACTTTCCGGTTTGATGTCGAGTGGACGTCGAATGAGAGAAGGAAAATATAGGCGCTCCACATGTGACCAGCAGTAAGGCATTTATGGCACCTAAGGAGAGTCCAGAAGATGGTGGTTTGCTGATGAAAAGACATTGCTTGACCTCAATGAGTTTCAGTTTGAACCTCAAGGACATGTAACTCATCATCGTGATGTGACATTTCACATTCGCTGTCACACACCGAGCTCCTTTGCTTGCCTCAGCTTGGCTGGAGACCCCGAATTTGAATGCTACTGAACTTCTGCTGGGCCAAGAGTGTCTTCAACAACTAACAGGCTCATTCATTTCAATATGCTTCCATGACAATCAGGGCAATCACAATATTAGACAGAGTGGAAGATGAGATTCATTCAAAGCTACTACATACTACATTGCACACCTAGCTACAATCAATCTATTCATGTATGACATTGAGCAGGACTTAGGCAGGGGGGAAGACAGCCCTGCTAAATCAATACTTCAAGCCATAAGCCAAATGAAAGGCTTTTCATGGGAAATGAAGAAATAGAAGGACAATCACACCAGCCACGTCATGGTAAGGTAAATGTGCACGAGCGACATCAGCAATCTGGTTGGAAGCCGAACAAGTGTAGAAACTGGTGCAGCAAGGAATAGAGGTACACAGCAAGGACCATAAGTATAGAGACATAGAGCAAGGAACATAGCAAGGGCGGAGCTAGGGTGAACAAGACGCAGAGGAAGAAAAATGGCAAGGTGAAGATATAGAGCAAGGAGCACAGCGAGTACAGAGACATAGAGTAGGCGGAAAAGTGAGATAGCCAGTGAGCGAGAACATAGGAAGGCCAGAAACTGAGTTTGGAGGATGGTGAATGCAGAGATGCATGCGAAGGGAGCAGCAAGCTAGAATAGCAAGACTGAGATACATAGCAAGGAGCATAGCAAGTGCAGAGCTATAGAGGAAGGAGGGCGAGATGGATGGTGGGTGCAGAGGCAGAGGGCAAAAATGAGACCAAGTACAGAGACCAAGTCATAGACAGCACCAGAAGAATAAGAAGCACCAAACAAGTCCCAGTTCGTGTGTTGCCTTAGACAAGAGACTGTCTTGCATACAGGTATGATTGTTCCACGTGGAGACCAGATCACCGC
The DNA here is from genome assembly GCA_001563735.1 of Leucoagaricus sp. SymC.cos. Taxonomy (NCBI): domain Eukaryota; kingdom Fungi; phylum Basidiomycota; class Agaricomycetes; order Agaricales; family Agaricaceae; genus Leucoagaricus; species Leucoagaricus sp. SymC.cos. Next base: position 31,016 of record KQ961984.1, on the reverse strand, counting down.
AAGCCGAATAAGTCGTCTCTCGACACCAGGATTTCCTGCTGGTCTTCCCAAACACCAAAAAATAAGGGGAAACAAGGAATGAATCAAAAAGGTGTTCAGTGCCAAACAGGTCATCAACCGGCCATCTGATGCTGCTCGGATCAATGTCACGAGCATCCCTGTTATGCACAAAAAACAATGAAGCCAATCAGCAAACAATAGCGGCTCAAATCAAACAATTTTCATATAGGAAGCGGTGAGTCCATGAGCGAAAGGCAAGACTGTAAGAGGAAAGAAAAAAACAAAGGATTGAAGATACGATGAGACTCAGAGCTCAACTCAAGCGAGGCATTTCCGTGATGGAAGGGGCGAGTCAAGAACTAGACATTTTAGCGATAGCAGGGAGGACGAGTAAAAGAAAGGTTAAAATGCTCCAGTGGCAAGCTGCTAAACTCAAGCCAATATTAATCATTTCCAAATGGAAGTGGTGAGTCGCCACATTGCCACAGAGTCGCACACAGCGAGAGAACAAACAAAATAGGGAAAGCTACCACTGGCCAGAGGTTTCAACGTACGTTGGCGAGTCAGGTTTCAACATGGTCGGGGAGCCTCCCAATGGAAGGAAGGGCTCTCCTGAATTCAGCAGGGGAGCGATTCCAGGAGCGATATCTAAAGGCCAGTTTTGCGTCAGTACCAGCATGACTTCGAGATATGGAGAACGTACTTGAGACCCATAAACCTTAAGCTTTGGAGCCTTGGAACAGAGTAGGTCAGCCAGGTTGCGAGGAGCCACTGGAGCCCAAGGCGTTGAGGGTTGTTGCCAAAGATACCCAAGTCCGCCAGAAGCCAATTGAGAGCTCAAGAACGCCATACCTACAACCAATTAGAAGTCAGGAATGAAATAATGCTGTGAAGAAGTCCATACCCTAAAGTCCTAGACCAGACCAATGCTCAAGAAGGATTTCGCATGATGTACCTTGCGTTAGTGAACGGAGGAGGCCAGCCTAGGTCCATACCCTAGAGTCCTAGACCAGACCCATGCTCAAGAAGGATTTCGCGTGATGTACCTTGCGTCAGTGAACGGAGGAGGCCAGCTAAATCACAAAGAGCCTGCATCGTCAGACTGCAGGTTGTTGCCAGAGATATCCAAGTTGCTAAGAGCCAGTCAAGAGTTGCCCAGGGGACCGCCAGACCTGTAAGGGGAGAAGAGTCAGTAATGTAACCAACTCCGTGCAGGTTTTCTTACCTTAGGGTCCAAGAACAGTGGTGTGTTCAAGGAGGTTGACTTCATGTCATGGTCATGTCAAAGAACAAGAGACCAGCAGAACATCGAGCAAGAGACCACATCCAGAGGGTAGCCGAGAGCACTCGGGAGGTGGGACGATAGTGATCGAGAGACAAGAAGCGAATGAGGTCCTCTTGCATTCCTCAAGGGATTAAGTACGATTCTGCCATCTCCTAAATTGGTCAGTGGGCACGGACCAACGTGCAGAAACGGCACGGTTTGGCCCTGATCCGGCAGCCAAGAAGAAGGAGCCGATGGACAGGACGTGGGAGTAACATGACCAGCCCACAAGTCTACTTCCACAACACAAAAATGGCGACATCTCCTGATCCATTCCACGAATCGCTCCGAAATTTGGACGCAACGTTGAACAAATGGTAGCGGGGATTATATGTCCGGGGGATAGGTAGAGGATGAGAATTGCGGTCTCAGTTGAGTGGTTTATGTCGAAGCGCCCAGGAAAGACACCAATCTTCGGACATGTTGTGCGTGGCAAGAGTGCCGACAAATGAGGTAAAAGCCGCACTTATACTTGCGTTATTGATCGGTCGAGAAAACCTATTGACAATGGATAACGCGTTCTTGCTGACGAACGGCAAGAATGAAAGGGGGCCGTGCTGCCGTGAGCGTCTCTTGAATCACGGATGCGGTCGTCTCGCAGTAATCGGCTGGAGGGTCGACTCCACTTATACAATAAGACAAAGATAAGCAAGCGAAGAACGTGTGTCATGCGAAGGTCGAGTAGAGGACGAGCTCTGTAAGCCGTGACGTTGAGAAAATTGACGACATGTCATAGGAAGGGTAGACTGGACCGCTTTTCGTGGGGGAAATCAAGTTCTGGTAGCTTGGGGTATCTTGGAGTACCCTGAACGGAGAAATAGAGTGTACAATCAAAATTAGGCTACCGAGGCGGCGACTAATGGCGATTGGGCCAACACGAGTGCGAGGGGACAAATTTGATGGTGGACCCACAGAAGCAAGCGCTCAGATAACCTAGTAGCGCAACCGGAAATGATAGACTTGCTTCATCACGCAGACAACAGGCTCGTTTGGGTGGTCGTGCAGCGCTTCAAGTCGGCCAAGTTCTCAGAAAAGCACTAGCTCACGATTAGGACTGAGCATCGATTCTCTACGTCAAGACGTATTGCTCACCTGATTCCTGAGACGCATCTAGTTTTTCTACGAGACCTTCTCAATTTCCGGGCGATTACCATAATGCAATTGCATACGTCGCTTGTGTTCACCAGAAGACTATTTCTGAACCACTTTCCTCGATGTAGTGATGGTCTGGCTCCAGGGCCCGTAAATAGGCTTCATGGGATAAAACTCGCCAGATAACCGACCATAAAGCAAGAAGGGACCGTAAAGGCCTGATATATCTGTTGGAGAGACTATACACATCGGTGAGAAGTCCTGGCGGTAAGTTACTACGAGAGACGGACCAAGTAGTTTAGGCGCTAACTCTACGTGGTGCCACGCCACCAGCTTTCGTGCATGAAGCCACAAAAACCGGTCGCTACTTCATCTGCTGCTGTCAATCCGGAGAATAGCCAGTTCCTGCCCGTTTTGTGGACGGTCAATTGAATTTTTGCGAGGAGTTTTGACGATCCAAATAATGCTAGGACGCCCGACTTAACCATGCGGCCAGCGAGTCCTGGATCAGTCAGATAACTGCGGGAGGCCATCATTGATGTCAATGGAGCAATAGGTGGTGGGATTATACTCAGAAGAGTGAATATGAGGGAGACATGAGGGAGGAGGGAGACATGAGGGAGGAAGTAAATCTGGCGCCCTTCCCAGGCCCGAAAAGCACGAGGTAAACGTGACGTTGACACGAACACACAACTTTGAGCTCATTCGCAAACCAGGTGTCTACTCGCCATATTCCAAATGTACAAGACAGCAACATATTTTTCTGGCCCGGTTCAAATCTCCGACAATCGCTGGGTATGTAGAACGCAACGGCGGAACGAAGGTAACCAACTTCTTCCTCTAGATTATACTTGAGCACTTGAGTCCTCATCAGCGCTAATGCCGAGCGTCAGACTCCTCTCTGACAGTGTTGTACCCTCAACCTCGGCTCATCCACCCACAAGGCTCTCCAGTAATCTATTTTCTCTTCGATGCGAGGTCGACAATGTACCATGACCTCTGTTGCAAGTCCCCTTGAGCATTCAATATGCCTTTGCCCTGGAAGTAACCTCCTGGATTGTAGAGCTTTTGGAGCAGACACTCGTCGAGGCTTATGTTGAACGTTGAGCGTTGAGCAGCTATGTCGAAATCATGGTTCGTCTCACCCGACACCGTACGCCCGCCATTTTCACGCTGCTCTCTTCAATTGCCTTGCTCACACCGTGACCTGACCCTCATAGGTTTTGGCACTCAATAGGCCGGTAAACCCACCGAAAGTTCCGAACCGATGCATTCGTTCTATTCTCTACGCACGTCGTTTCGCAAGCGACATGGATACTTCAAACACTTTTCTTTCTACAAACCAAAGACTACACCAGATGTGCGCATTTTTTCCGTATATCACCTTTCCCGATGGTCAGGCAAAGATAAAGCCACCAACCATGTTATCAGCCAAAATAATGACTAAGTCTGATGACCCTGTTTTCAAACACCGCGAACTCCAGATTCTCCCATCAGCTCTCACCCAGCCAAAAGTTTCTAACTCGATCTTTTGACTAGAATAAAAATGCGTTCTGGCTGCTGAAACCCGTTTTCCTTCGTGTTGAATAATCGACGGTGCTGGCACTTCTCTTTGCTCCTCGACGTCTGGTGATAAAGGTTCTCGTAGAGTGGGAGGGGACTTTTTAGGTTGGATTCATTCACAGGATCACATCAGGATATGGCTAAGTTCCTCACTGGACTGCTTGAACATTCGTCTACACCATCCTCGTACCTTACCTTGTTCACGAGAAATGAGCTACCGCCAAGTGCGAGGAGGGTATACATTCGAGTCAATTTATAAATTAAATACAATACGAAGTATGACTCAAGATGATATACGAGATAATGATGTTCAGATGCTAGGAGGAAAATAACATACAAAAGCCCTGTCGGATGCCCACTCAATACGAGCCTGATATCCGTCGTCGTAACCAGCTACGTGACGGCAAGGTTGCTCATCAGCGATTCTGTTTCTTCACGGTACCGAGTTGAGTACTGTTAACCTGTCCGACCACATTAGCATTCAAGCACTCCACCACGAAAGCCAACGAAGACATACTTTAGTCGCAAATCTCAACGAAGTCAAAGACTCTCCCGCATGAACCGCCAAAGGCGACAAGTTCAAGAACATCTACCGACGCATGATCGGCGACCAGTCCAGACAACTCGAAGAATTGTACCCAGCCACTCACCAAAGTTTTCGAACTCCCACTCAACGAATTCTGCAACAAATACGTCAACTTTGAATTCCTATACGGCACATGTCCTCCCCCTCCAGCTCCTCCATTCGTTCCATTCTTCTCCCTCTCATGTTTATCCCCCAACGCCGCAATAACGTCTCCAAGCGCACTCAAACTCTTATTTATATTCTGCGTCTCCTTCACCCTCTCTTTCTCGGGTAACCCACCCGGTCCAGGTCCATTCGCAAAGCTCACATTCAATCTTTCACTACCCGCCAAATCCACAAGATTCAAACATCCTGAACATCGTTCACCTGTTCCACCAACTTTTGTTCCTGTTTCATCGTCGATAAAGCCGGCGTGAACACCGGATATTCGGAGGATGAAAACAGAGTGAGAACGCGATGAACGTTCGTTCACTAGTGTTGCTGCGACGCTGCGACGAGAACGGGCGAGGGCGAGGAGGGAATGGACTTGAGTTGGGCTTGTGAGAGGGACGGTGGTGATGTTGGTTACGCGTGTTGAATGTGTTTTGGGGTCGTGTTTAATTTCGTGTTTTTTCTTGTTGCTGTCGTAGTCGGAGTCTTTGGTTAGAAGGTCATGTATCGCTTCGTTATACTATGGTAGTGGAGGTCAGTGATAAGGAACCTGAGAATGAAAAGTGTTGGGTCGGCCTTACAATTTCAAGAAACTCGCCTTCGATGTTGTATTCCCATCCTCGTTTCTTCATCTCCTCTGCTACATGAAATACTTGTTCAACTGCACGAGGAATCATTCCAACGTCTGCATCGTGCTGCCAGGCAAATATTGAGAGCATCAGTTCACCACCCTTTGCTGACAAAAAAAAAGAGAGAACACGCACTGAACCACCTTCCATGGTATAACTTTTTCCACTTCCAGTTTGACCGTATGCAAAAACGCAAACATTATATCCGTCAACACAGCTCTGGACCAGCAGCTCAATATCCTCAAACACTTGGGATTGCGTCGCCTGTGGCGGGAAGACACGATCAAACGTAAACGTATGTGCCTCCTTTCGCGGAGGGCCAGTGAACGCAGGTGTCGAGGACGTCAACTGAATGACATTGGGCGTATCAGAATCAGGATCTGGGTATTTGATATCGGCGGCAAGATCCTCGAGCGTGAGTTGGGATTCAATGGATGATAAGGGGGATGGGGCGTCGGATGACAAAATAGGTCGAACACGGCAAAACACGCGGATATTGCCTTTGAGTTCCTGCACCATATTGTGTAGTTTTCTCCGCATAATTTCTGCTTCCACCACCTCTCGCTTCAGCTCGGCCATCTGTGCGTCATGCAAAGCAAGGCGTTTCCTTGCAGCCTCCAAAGAAGCCTCTAGGCCTTCATTTTTCGTCTGCATCTCCGAGTTCTGAGACTCGAAAGACGAAACTTGAGCCTGAAGTTCCCCAATTCTTTCCTCGCCTCTTCCGACCTCTTCACGCAACCCTGCCACACATTCACGTTCCTTCTCCAGATCCTCTCTGCACACCCGCAGCTCCTCAGAAACATCGTTCTTCTCTTGTTCCTTCTTCTGTATCTCTCCCTCCAGTTCCTCCACCTGCTGCGAATGCTTCTTCTTGAGCTGCTCAATCTCATCCGAAAACCCAACAAGTTCTTTCCGATGGTTCACTCGCGATTCTGCAAGTTGAGCGGAAAGTAGTTCATGTTGATTGCGTAAAGAGGCAAGATTAGCCCGTTCTGTCGTTAATTCGGCATCGATGGAGTTGGCACCTGGTTTCTTGTTGGCCGCAGCCCGGGTAGGACCACGACCGTTTACACTGGGTTTCTGTATTGGGCGCTGAGTCGGAGGAGCACTTGCACCTCTTGTAGGTCGAGTAAGCGCTGGCGCTCGAGGTTTCGTTAATGGTTTAGGTACCGCCACTGTGGTCGTATTGCTGCCAGACGCTGACCGAGCACCATTAGCGACGGTCCGCGTGGGCTGTAGTGGACGGATTGGCCTGTTGTTCCCGAGTGCAATGATTTTTCGTGGTTGCTGCTGTTCCCCTGCTGCATCTTCAGGTTCCTCCTCGATGGTATCAGCTTTACGTTTGAGATTCGTCCGAGTTGTTATTGTCGAGGGCACTGCGAGAGAGAACCCTGTATTCATGGGCCCTCGAGAAGGTCCAGCACTGCGCAGCTTCGGGAGCTGCGACATTATGAAGTGCAAATCAAGGAAATGAAGGGCAAGGGAGAGAGCAAGTCTAATAAATCCGATTTGGTATGTTCTTCACGACATCAACCACAACGCGTCGTGATCACGTGACGCCACACACTGAGCTTTGAAGCTTGTATGCTCAATGATCGAGACCTAAATACTCTTCACCGAAATCGGAATTAATGGAGGTCGCTACTTAGACCTGGCTCTAGTCTTCCGGAGTCAGACTCTTAGTGTGTCTTTTTGTGACGTTGATGGCGACACACTTGGTAAGAACCTGGCACCACAAACAAGCCGCAAGTGCACCAGGATCTGCAAATGTGATGTTTTTCCCGACCTTTCTCAAGGCATTATGGCAATGATGGTATTATTTTACTACATACATAAGCCCTACACAGCTCAGCGCCTCACACAGCAGCTCTCACCTTCTGTTTTCACTCATGGCCTCTGGCGGAGCATTCCAAAACGCACATGGTTTTGTGATCAACAACCCGACGTTTATCGACAGCTCGCAGACTGAGTTGGCCCTTCCTCTGGGTGAGCTCGTTCCTGTTGTTTATGATTGTACTCTTGATGCTTAACGGGCCACTCTTACTGCAGGACTTCGAGCGCTCCTTAGGGTCGCAATGCCTGGTTCCTTCTACGATGCCGCCGCCCGCAAGAACCCCCCACGCTGGCACTTCGGCACTCGGGAAGACTACATCGAGGAAATCACCAAGTGGGGAGCTGGCACTCTGGAGGGCCATTCTGAGCGCTTGTTGTGGATGCATGGTCCCGCAGGCGTTGGGAAATCGGCTGTTGCACAATCGGGCGCTGAGGTCTTCGCTGAAAGGAAAACGCTAGCAGCTGCTATGTTCATATCTCGGCCAAATCAGAGGAATAACCAGAATCACATATTCCCCTCAATTGCGTAGCAGATCGCCACCAAGGTTGATCCGTTTGCCGACGTACTCGACCGCCGCATACGAAAAGACCCCATCCTTCTCACCAAGGCACTCGGCGAGCAATTCCGCTGACTTGTAGTTGAGCCGTTGGAAGAACTACAAGCTACTGGCCATTCGCAGATCATCAGGGGACATGTCATCATCCTCGACGGTCTGGGCGAGTCGATTCGCAACCTGAGCTTATCGAGATCATAGCATCTTCAGTCCGCCATCAGACCACCCCTTTCTGCTGGGTTCTCCTTAGCCGCCTCGAGCGTCATATTGTTCATCGCATGAGAAGCATCCGTATCACCCCCCTCTCATACCACATTGAACTTCCAGTCTCACGTAAAGTCGATCACGAGATTTTGAAGTACTTAGTGGACGAATTAACCAAGATTGGTGAGGAACGGGTTCTCCCCGACTCCTGGTTAACGGAGAAGGCCACCGCAATACTGGTTGAGCTTTCGGCTGGTTTATTTATCTATGCAGTTACAGTCATCCTATTCATTGGTGACCGCAACTCAACCAGTCTCGTTGATCGGCTCAATGAGGTGCTCTCGCTAAAGGCACCCCATGTAAAGAAGGACGCCGAGCATCCCTTATCTGCATTAGACCTGTTCTACATTCTCATCCCCCAGACTATTCCATCCAAAGTACTTCCAACGACACTCAAAATACTCCTCCTTCACAGTACCTCTCTAGGTGCAAACCCCGATATTACCGGTCGCCCCGGCCAATTGAACACATGCAAATATTCTTGATATCTCCAAGTCACAGTTCTACAGCGCCTGCGCTCCCCTCCAATCTGTCTTGGACGTTGAGTCACAATTTTCGCCTGACAAAGACCAATATTCATCATATGACCTCGTTTTCTACCATGCATCTTTCATAGAGTTTATGGAGAACCCTGAAAGATCTAAAGCAGTCGGCGTGCATATAGTCATGAAGAATCTTCGAATTGAACTGTTGAACCGCCTGAACGAAGTTCATTCCCATACTCGAGGTACCTCTTTTTTTTTGCATCCCCGTCTTGTCATGCTCACCTGGTTTGGTCAGATGGCCAGTTTGCCGACAACGCCATTATACTCAAGTGGGACTACCCTCCTGTGAGCATACCAACCCTATATGGCTATTTAGTGCAGGTTTGCTTTGGGCTTTGTCAACCTATTTGTCCTATGGACCCTCATTCGGTCGCTATGTTGTCCAAGTTTGAGTTTCAATTACCTCTACTTGCAAAAGGATGGGGCATACCGAAACTATACCTCGACAAGTTCTCTCCAGAGAGCTTGGTTCAAAACGTATACTTCGAATCCATTCGATCAGTCTCTTACTAAATACTTACCGTTGATGTCTCGGTTCTAGATCCCTGCTAAACTCCGCAGCACGATCGTCCGAAGGCCACCTTGTCCTTATCTACGCCAATATAAGCCCGAGGGAGTTGCTGATGGCGACCCTGACGTACTTGGACATGGAAAGAACAAGGTTCTATGCTGGAAGATTTATTCTGGTTCTGATTTGGAATGGTTCCTTGTCTCTTACCCCTCACTTTCAACTCGTGAGCGGCTGGAAAAGATGGCACATAATTTGCTTGCTTGCATTCACAATTTATCTGCTTGATATAATACCCACCTTCAATTGAACTGTGGTTCCACTATAGTCATTGGGTCTCGGGTGATTACTCTCTAGAGAGCATTTCTAGCATACCGCCCAGTAACAAGCCACAAAAATTCTTGAGGCACCGATCGCCCTGACTAGCTCTCTGCACATTTTCAAAATATACCGAACCAATCTGGTAATAATTTGAGAGCGATGATAAGGGGAATCACTAGGCGAATCTATACTACCCTCACAACCTCTCCGAGTCTCCACATATCCAGAGTCTACGTTTGTATCGCATGGTGACACGAGGGAGAAACTCCTTAATAACCTATATACCGAGACAGCCTACGTACTAGTGCCCGAACGCGGCGAGCGTCTGGAATAGTATGGAACTGATACAAGTACGCCCGTGCGGTTCGGTATATGCCACAGATCAAGTAACTGACGACGTATATAGTAGAGGAGCGCGCTGTCGGACGGGCTTCACAGACTCCGCCCAGCTACCTGGCATCGGCGTCTATGTAAATAAATATACACAACGCAGCGTCCAACACGATAGCTCTTCCCATCTACTCCGCTCATCACCGGCACGTTCACAGCTTTGTACTCAGCAATGCGAGGTTCAACGAAAACCCACATTGCCGTTACAATGTTGCTAACAATGATGTGACTGTGGATTCACTCTTCTACTAGATGAGTTTACCCTGGAGTTGGAAATCTTCGGTATCCTGCTATCGTGCTGAAGGGATGTATGAAGGTCAAGGGTTTTTAAAGCTTCTCTAAGTGTCAATGCCGGACGCGTTTCAAGATGCTGCTGCCCGAAAGAATCTGTCTCGATGCCATCTGGGAATGCGCAAAAGACCGTTTGCCGAGACTAACTGTGTACGTAGGGAACTTCAGGGAGGGAAATTGCACGCGGTGTGCAATCCTGATAAGGCACCACTGACACAGTCTGGACGACCATTGGGTTTCAAAATTTTGCGGCAACTCGGCAGACCGGTGTCATCATCCGTTACGATGACTGAAATTCCTACGAGAAGTCATCCATCGTCCAATGCGGCGCATTCCAAATCACTAGTGGATATCACAAGCCCATTAAGCAGGTCACATTGTCCGAACAACAAGTCTATCTACGTATATAGGGATGGAGGTCCTTAAGAGTCACTCTTGATCTTCTCCTGCCTTCGCTCCCGAGCTATGTCGACTCCAACTAATCAAAACAACTCGGTGGATTTATTCCCGGTACCCAAGCCTCTTCAGACAACGATCTTACCTACGCCTCAACCACTTCCTGGAGCCACGCCAATCAGCACGACGACTCTGCGAGAAGTTTTGTCGGATAACCATTCACGCCATCACTGCTACTTCGGTGTAGGTGGATTACACAAGTGAGTACCCAATTCCACTCATTGTCCTTTGGTCGGTATCGAAACCCTTTTTGTAAGCCACGCTGCCCACACGGCTATTGCGCTTTGGTACCTCGGAGCGGACTCGGATGTCATCAATGCGGCTTACACTTATGAGAAGACTTACTTGCGCCTTCGATACACTTCACCAGGCCCAATCAACCAAGCCAACTGGACCGTCCATCTTGGTAACGAAAAGTACACTGTTTTTATTTGATTGTTTAAAACGTGCACTGAGATGCTTCCAGCTACTATGACGCCTACCTTGCCTTTTTCATCAACGAGTTGGCGAGTGAGGGGCCTACTGCTACTTTAGAAAAATACATCTTTGCCAACTCGGCGAACTTCCCTGGTGGCGAACATAAAGTAGAAATGTTGAACAGGTTCAACGGTGGATTGGTGCATCCTCTCATTCATGTTGGCTATGGATTTGAGCTTGGCCTCCCAGGAATGATCGCAGAAGGTGAGTTGTATCTACAGTGGCTCAAAATTGGTACGTACTCAGACATTTGAACCCCCTAGGCCTCGCGCAAGCAGCAGTCCATGCCGCGAGTGCTTCAGCAGTTATCCCGGCTTCGTGGTTCAAGACCTCTCCGGGAAAGGATCGACCGAACTCTACCCCGAGCGTCTTGAATGTGCTCGCCCGAGTCCTCGCTGACCCGGATATTGTTGGTCATGATCTCAAACATCCCTTCGTGTCGTTTGAAGATACTCTGGAACGTCATGGCGACAAACTTGTAGAGTATGTTGAGGCATGGTCTCCCGACCTGTCGACACAGGAGGGAGTGCAAGCTGCCTTGGAGGAAGTCGTCTGGTTGAGTACGCTGCTCTATGCTGCTCCCAGCATGACGACGGAAGAAAAAGGGCTATTCAATGCCGACTTTTTCTAGTGAGTGTCTAATCACATAGCGAGACTTACGAAATCTAACGGCGATTCTAGCATGCACCTCGTGACTTCCTCGGTGTTCTTACCCAGTCTCTTTCTCCACCTTAACCAGCGTTCCAAGGAGCTTCTTCTTCACAGCTACGTTTCCATTTGTCTTGCGTGGTTTATTGCACGCGGAAAACCACAGCTAGAGATTGAGGCTTTCTTCGCCTCGGATTCGCTCAAATTCCTGGTTACCGATGTCCCTCTTCCTGCACCCTACCACGAAATTTCTCTCCCTTCCGAGGCCTCCCCAAATCCTTGGGTAAACATTATCCAGGAAAGTATTGTTCATCCTGATGATCATATTTCCAAGCTGCAGCGTACTCTATTGCACTATGCTCAGTTTTATGGTAGACGTGAGGCTGGTTATTTCAAGAACACGGAGTTGAAGGACGCAGAAAGGATTGATGGAACACTGTTTGTTCGGGCTGCGAACCTGACGTCGTTCCGTTTGAGGAGCACGGAAGATAAGAATAAATATTTTGGTTTTGTCGCATGGTGGGATAGGCGAGGCCATTATCAGAATTAGTTTGTCTCTTCCGTCGAGAATCTCTATTCACCTTTGTAGAGAATATACGCCTCTTAACTCACTAAGTGCAACTTCTCCTTATATCGGTGATAGGTCCCACCTGAACTTTATTCGAAGATCATCCAATGGCTACTTCATCCATGACCCACTAAGCAAGTACCCTTCCTTGCCGACACTGAGACTTTACATCCTTGGTTACGAGGAGAACACAGTTCCATGTTAGAAATACCTCTTATTCGAAAATTGATCAGTTCTTGCTACCTTACCACTTCATCTTCAATGTCGAATGGCCAGCAAGTTGAGGGCAGTATTTTTACAGCTACAGTTACTCTATTCATTGGTCGTTGCAACTCGACCAGTCCATTGATTAATCGGCTAAATGAGATGCTCGCGCTGCAGGCAAGCCTTCCCCAAGATGGATACCGAGCATCCCTCGGGCTTATCCGCACTAATACTCTTTTATTCCCTCATTTTTCAAAGGATTCTGTACAAAATGCTCCCAGCGACATTGAGAATGCTCCCCCTTCGCTGCACCTCGCTCAGCCGTGATGCCCACATCCGGAGTACCTCCGGTGAAATGACACCCCTATTCTTGAAATTTCCGAATCACTGTTTCTAATTCACGGTGTCTGTGCTCCTCTCTTGTCATCAAATCAGCGTCTCCCGACCTCTTGCCTCCCCGGACGGTGTTTCCAGTCGCGCAACAGCGTTTGAGGTCTTGATCGCCGTTGCGCACTTTTAAGATCCATCGTGTTGGTAGAGAACCTTCGCACTAGCCCAGTAGCTAGTTATATTAGTTACAGTGAAAACGGACGTCTGGTGGATCTACATCAATCACATCTTATCCCAAAATTTGTTGCTTCTGAGCGTTAACCATGTTTTTGAGATACACCTTCAAGTTTTTCCTCGATGTATCAGCTACACATTATGGTCACAATCTAAGGTACAGCCGCAAGACGAAGCACCGAGTTCATAAGTTTATGGTGGTGTGTAGCATCACAGCTTTGGCCGATGAACTAATACCTACCCGGCGGTGGGTGTCGTCGTTGATGTGAGTACGTTGAGTGTTTGTCGCGTGGGAGACCTACAGTAGGGGACACTCTATCTCGACTAGTTTACTCTTGGCTGATATCTCATGATTAACTCGACAAAATCGCACGTAATTTTTGTCAGAGACCTAGCTCGATTTAATACGTCGATTGGCACACTTTTCGTAATTTTCCTATTGATTTTTGTCAGTGCCAATTTTTTTCGGCGCCTGATTAGTACATAAATTGGTATTTATGGATTGAGAACAGCCTCCAGGGCCATCATCGCTGCTTCTGAAACTGCTCGATGACCCTTCTGCTTACGCTCACCACCAAAATCATCCTGATCATCAGCTTCCCTCCAATTTGGTTTTGCAGTTTCCTGGTCATAAGGGCTGTTTTCGGGGGTTCCAGGTATTGGAAGTGTCACACCAGAGGTATTTGCCTGATCTCTATTGTCAGGATTTCCAGGACTTGTTGAAGACACCACAGGTTGGCTAGATACAAGCTGTGGTTGATTTCGGAGGCCAGAAATGTTCTTTTTCTGCTTCTTTCTCGGTGGCATAGTGCAGGAGTGGTGAGCAGAAGGAAAGAGAATAAATATTTAATCGATTTATTGTACATTTAATTGCGGAACATTGGCTCGGTAAAATCGCTTGTAATTTTGTGTACCAGCTTCTATTAATAAAGTAAAACGATTGCACATGTCTTTGTATTTTTCCTATTGGTTTCTCAGTTTTTGACAAAAATTCAATGTCATTTCCTTATTTGTCAATTTCCGGCTGAAGTCCTCGATAGAAAATTATGATTTTAGGTTCGTTTGAAAGCTACAAATGAGGGCTATCAACATACAAAGTTTCAAAAAAGTCCTATAACTTGACCCAAACTAGTCGAGTTAGAGTGTCCCCTACTGTACACTTAGTATGATTCGCTGATCACACCGCAAGTCATCATACGTAATTACATTGCGGCAGCCCAGTGCCCGATGGCATTGAGTTTGGATCATTTAGTCACGAGCAACGCAGCGTTGCTCTTTCCACCTGCCTCCACCTATGGCTTCCAGCGGAGCATTCCAAAACGCGCACGACATCGTGATCAACAATCCAACATTCATCGACAATTCGCAAACTACCAACGTCAACCATGGAGCTGACTCGGCCCTTCCCCCAGGTATGCGGCTTGTTGGGTGCTTATCGCTGTGATAACTTACTGCCAGAAAAAATGATCTCAAGGACTTCGAGAGCTCCTCAAAGTTTCCATGCCAGACGCCTTTTACGATGCCGCTGCTCGCAAGAACCCTCCTCGATGCCACTTGGGTACTCGTGAAGCCTATATTGAAAAGATGGCTGAGTGGGGAACAGGCACTCCAGAGGACCACCCTCAGCGCTTGATGTGGATACACGGACCAGCTGGAGTTGGAAAGTCTGCTATCGCACAATCCTGCGCTGAAGTCCTTGCTGAGAGAAAGGCCCTAGCCGCTGCCATCTTCATCTCACGACCGAACCAGAGGAATGATCAGAACCACATATTCCCTTCAATTGCGTACCAGATTGCCACCAGGGTGGATCAATTTGCCGACATACTCGATCGCTGCATTCGAAAGGATCCCACTCTCCTCACTAAGAAACTTAGCGAGCAATTCCGCCAACTTCTAGTTGAGCCGTTGAAAGAAGTGCAAACTACCGGGTCGAACATTGCCGAGGGACACGTTGTCATGCTCGACGGTCTTGACGAGTGCGCGGATCTCGAAGCGCAACCCGAGCTTATTGAGATCATAGCATCCTCCATCCGTCAGCGGACTACGCCTTTCCGCTGGATCATCCTCAGCCGCCCTGAGCGTCATATAGTCCTTCGCTTCCGGAGCGCCCATGTATCCCCGGTTTTACTCCACGTCGAGATTCCCGTCTCGCGCGAGATCGACCATGAGATTCTAAAGTACCTGGTGGATGAGCTCACAAGGATCGGCGAGGAGTACTTTCTTCCCGCAACATGGCTTTTGGAGAAGGATTCTGCGACGCTAGTTGAACTTTCGGCTGGCTTATTCATCTATGCAGCCACGGTCATCCGGTTTATTGGTGACCGCAACTCAACGGGACCTGTTGATCGGCTCAACGCCGTGCTTGCGCTTCATTCGCCCGAGCTCCCGAAGAAAGCCGCAGAGCACCCCTTATCTTCGCTGGATCTCTTCTACACCCTCATTGTCAAAAGCACTCCACCAAAAGTGCTCCCGCTGACCCAGAGAATACTCCTCCTTCACAGTAGATTCATAAATTTGAGTGGTGTTTGTCCAGCCGATGGTTTTGCCGCTGGGTTTGATTGGATGCCTATTTATGCTGCTGTTCTTGACATTTCTGAATCACAATTTCGCGCTGCCTGCGCCCCACTCCACTCCGTCTTAGACACTGAATCTCAATCGCCGAAGCAACTCGTCTTTTATCACGCGTCCTTCATGGATTTTATGCAGGATCATGAACGGTCAAAAGAAGTTGGTGTTCATACTGTCATGAAGGATCTTCGCATCGAGATTTTCAACCGTCTGCACTTGATACACTCCCATAGCGAAGGTACTCTTTACTCTGTCTCTTGTTGGCTTTTCCTCATTACTTTATTCAGAGGGCAGGATCACCACTGACACTATTACATTTACGTGGGCATTTCCTGCCGTGAGCAAGCAGCTGCTATATTGCTTCCTGGTGACAGTTTGTCTCCAGCTTTGTCTTCCCGTTTGCCCTTTGGACTCGCGCTCGGCTGCTATGCTATCGAAGTTTGAGTTCCGATTGACCCTTGCAGTTGGACTCCTTATCAGTAACCCATTCTCCCCAGGAGAGCTGGTAAAAAATGTACGCTTTTTTGAATTGGTCAATCTCTACTTACTCACCATATCGTCCATAGGTTCCACCTGAACACCGTCACAAGATTGTTTGGCCGCTAGACCATCTATCGCTTCTCAAAAGGCCATCCCTGCATGATCCCGAGAAACAGACTTATGTCCTTGGTCACGGGAAAAATATGGTCATATGCCGGCTATATCGTTCGGGGGCGTGGTACTTCGAGCCTTATCACTTACTACCACCACCTTTGACCCCCGAGCCACGAAGCATGTCTAGGCATAATCTATATGCCCGCCTTCGTCGATTCTTTTGTTGATATTGAATCCTGTACTGCCTGCATTGTATATCCGCTGGGTCTTTTTCTCACCGTATATCACCTGGATATATTTTCCTCGTCGCACCGTTGAGAATTTTGAGACCCCGATTTCTCCGACTGGTGCTCGGGCACTGACAGATTCTAGTATCAATATCTTCGCTTTCCTTGTTGGCCGGTAATCATCCTACGGCTTATTAGTTGATACCGAAATCGGGTCCCTGATGGACCCACAGCGAGTTCAGGGCCTCAAATCGTCGTGGTGATATTACTGCTGCACATTTCTACCTTGAGCTTGAACCTCCGCATCGATATCATCACTATGCAAAGGTCGAAAAGGCTCAAGTTTGCTGCTCAGCTCTGAGATCTGAGTAGAGAAGTGTGAAAATGGCCGTTTTATGCCAGTGTGCACCCTCGAAGCGGACATCATAGAGAGATCAAGATTCGATATTGGAAGTACCGCGGCCATTACTTGGAGAGGATGGGTTAAAGTTCCTTCATCTTATACCTCCTTTTTCGGCTCGAGGCTGGTGGTTTAGACCATTGGTTGAGTGAATTGCAAATACTCACAAACACCCCAGTCTGGTTGCCTGACAGGTTACTCAAGGACATTCACGACTGTTGGTGGGAGACAGTTAGCATGTTCTGTTGCTTTACGAGGTGCAAGCACTTAGGGCCACAAAACTTCACCCTTAAATTTTGCGAAGCAGCTAGGAGATGTATGAAGACGCTATCCCCTGTTGAAAGCAGTCTAAAGCGAAGCGCAGTGCTAGGAATAGAAACAACTAATCACTTACGTTGTTGACAGTAGATAGAAACTCAAAAGTATAAGCATAGGATGAGAGATGCTGTAGAACTCAAGTGTAGTGCAGAGAGGATTGGATTCAACTAAAGAACAACAGAGTAAAGTAACTACTTATATATGAAAGAGTGGAAGGACGTGTAAGCGACGATGTCATAGCGAGTCATAGTTGCATGTACTAACTACAGCAAATAGCAATAAGAGAGTAATGCTATGGAGTCCAAGGGCATAACAATTGAATATACAATGCATATAATGCAAGGAGTCCATATGCTTGTAATGAAGTCATGAAATATAGGATACCCTAATGGTACATGTGCTAATAATAGAATAGACGCATAGAGCATTTACTTATTTCAACACTCCCCCTTGCTCAAGCATCGATGCGACAATTAAGTCAAGCAGATCTAGACTCAGCATCTTTTTGAGTGATTTTTATATCCTGTTTCTCAATGGCATATTTTCCTCTGATGATCTCAAGGCCATAAGCATCCCTAAATTTTTCAAATTTTTCATAGCTGAGATTTTTAGTAAGAAGATCAGCAGGATTATTTTTTCCTTCAATGTGCAAGGGTGCAATCTTTTTATCATTGACTAGATCTAGAATATAATGGTAATGGTCATCAATATGCTTTGAGCATTTTTCTTGTGCAGGGTTTGAGCTCAAGAAGATAGATCCCATATTATCACCACATAATGGAAGAGTGGGAAGCTCATATCCAAGTTCTCCAAAGAGATTTTTAATCCACATCAACTGGCATGAGGCTTTGGAGAGCTCTACATACTCAGCTTCAGTAGAAGATAAAGCGATGACTGACTAGCGATGTGAGGTCCACATCAAAGCACAGGAGCTGATAGATAAGAAATAACCAGAGGTGCTCTTTCAAGTACTAGGATCACTAGTGAAATCAGAATCCAAATAGCATATAATACCCTCATTTTTAGTGCTATCAATAGTCAAGCAATAGTCTCTCATTGCCAAGAGATAGTGACAAATATAATAGGCTTTTTGAAGGTGATCCTTAGAAGGATTTGCAGCATGTTGAGACAACTTAATAATTGCAAATGCAATATCTGGGCATGATCTGATCATCAGGTATAGAAGGGACCTGATCACCTGCTGGAAGGTAGAATGTAATTGGGGATTGACAGGGGCATCATTAGGAAGCAGCTGATAACCAGCTGGGAGTGGAGTTTGAGCTGGAGCAGTTTTAATGCTATAATACTCAAGAACTTTATTCAAATAGCTGACTTGATCAATAAAGATCCATCTATTTTTGTGATCGTGAGTAATTTGCATGCCAAGAAATTCCTTAATTTCTCCTTGATCTTGGCATTCCCAATGCTTAATGAATTGAAGCTTCTTTTCCTGAAGAAGGGTGACATCTTTACCCATAAACAGCACATCATTGACATAGATGATCACATAAATGTGTTGACCAGTCTTATTGTCAAGATAAACATAGACACTGGCATCGAATTTGCATCACTTAAAGCCAAATTGGAGCATACTCTTAGTAACTTCTCTCCACTAGGCTAAGCCAGCTTGCTTAAGGCCATACAATGTGTAGTCAAGTTTCCATACTAAATGCTCTTTTCCTGGAATATGAAATCCCTCAGGTTGTTCTATGTAGATTTCTTCATCCAGTTTGCCATATAAATAGGCAGTACACATATCTACTAACTCAATGTTCATGTCTTCAAGTGCAGCGAGTGCAAGCATGACATGAGTTGTTTCATAGTGCACAACTGGAGAGAATAACTCATCATAATCGATACCATTGACTTGAGAAAATCCATGTGCAACAAGTTGAGAACAAAGACATCTGTCAGACTTTTTGAGAAAAACCTATTAATTTTTTATTGCTTTGTGATTTGTAGGGAGCAGGACTAAGTGATACACCTGTCACTTTTTCAGGGCATCAAGCTCTTCTTTGCAGGCATCTAACCATTTTGTGTGTTGTTCAGGTGATAACTGTTTAAGGTCAGCGAACACTTCACGTCTGGATATTTTACCAAATTTTGGATTATATGCTGCATTTAACAACATTGTCATGCATTTTATTCATAATATGCACCATTTCAACATCCCACATGGACTTGTCAAGGTCCTTATCCCAAACTGGACTTTGTCTGATGCAATCAAGCATCTGAGACAGCTTATCAAGCAGATCATCCTCATCAGATAGAGGAACTCCCCCTGAAGCAGGTTGTGGAGAAATAGTCATAGTTGGATCTTTCCAGAATGAAGGTTGTGAAGGTTCAGAAACTTTAGGCAGAATCTTATTCAGATGTGTGAGAATGTCTGTTGCCAGTCTTTTACTGTAAGCACTATCTTCCCTTACCAAAGGTTTGGGAACATGAGATGATTTCCTTGGTTGTTTTTCTGGTCAAGTTTGCGATGATGTCAGAGAATCTCTATCACTAACAAGGTGGGGTGATCCAGCAACTTGTGGTGGAACTGGAGGGAATGTTACTTCATGACCAGGATAATCTCAAGGATCAAACAGTGAAAACTAAGGAATAATGGGAGGAATCTCAAATGGGGGAATGTCTAAACCTTTTCCCCAGGATGGCATAGGTATAGGAGACATTGGCAGAGGCAGTCTGGAAGGAGTGACTTGATGTGGTCAGGAAGGACCAGGCATCAGAGGTCAAATGGGAGAATGAGCCCATGGAGGAGGACAAGTTGGAGGTAGAACCAGAGGAGCTAGAGGTGTCACTCTGGGAGCTGGAGTTGGAGCCATTGGAATTAGCATTGAATAACTTGGTTTGCTCAGCCTCAGTAGAAGGTCCATATCATTGAATGGATTAAATGGAACATTTCCATCACCATGAGGTGTACTAGGAGCAGGTGGAGAAGGAGCATCTTTTAAGTCTCAGCGAGACTTTCCAGCACAATGAAGAAACCATTTTTTATTAAGTAAAGCTGTAGGACTAACAAAAATAGAATTATTGTGCATGTGTTTTAGAAAGCGATAAGCTTTTGAGCCTTGCTCATATCCCAAGAAGATCATTGGTTCTGATCAAGCACTAAGTTTATTTTTGCACATTTCTTGAGGGATAAAGACATATATGCCACAGCCAAATACTTTAAGATAACTTACATCAGGTTTATTTCCCAATGCTGTTTCAATTGGAGTTTTCCATGCAAGACATTGAACTGGAGTTCTATTGTAGAGATGGACTGTGGTGCTCATCACAAATTCCCAAAGGTTTTCAGTGAGACAAGCATAGAGTCACATAGACTCCACTTTTGTGACCAGTGTCTGGTTCAAGCATTCAGCATGTCCATTCTGTTAGTGCGCATGAGGTGCAGACATCTTGTGAGCAATACCATATGTTTTCAACAATGCAATAAATTCCAAAGATAAAAATTCTCCTTCCTGATCTGTACAAAGTCATTTGATCAGTTGACCACTCTGCTTTTCAATAAGTGCTTTAAACTCTTTGAAAGTGGCTAATGTCTCTGACTTATGCCTAAGGAAGAAGACCCAGGCATGAGAAGAATAGTCATCAAGAAGGGTTAGACACCACTTCTTCCAATAATAACTTTCAGTAAGGAATTCTAGGAGATTAGCATGGATCAATCCCAGATACATTGGATCACATTTCTCTGAAGAAGAGAAATTTTGCTAGTGTATTTTGCCTAAGGCACAACTAGGGCAGATTGGATCTTTGCTTGGAATCTCAACATTAAAGAATCCAGAAGTATTTTCAGAACAGTGCCTGAGAATATTTCTTGAAGGATGTCTGAATCAACAGTGCCAGATGTCATAATCAGCATCATGCATTGTCATTGCTACATTGATCTGAGACCAAATGATATTGCAATGTATCCAATGGAGACTTTCTGCTTTCACACATAGTTTTGCTACAAAGAAGGTACTATCTGATTTGCCAAGAACACGAGTTTCATTTTTGCTTGCTTCAACTCTGAAACCTCATTGCAAAAAAGTGCTGAGGGAGAAGAGGTAATTTGCCAAACCCAGAATGTGATATACTAGCCACAATGTTTACATTTTCAATTTACCATTAACCTCTAACTTGACTAAGATAGACCCCTGTCCAATCACATTTAAGGGTGCTGATTTATTGGCAGTTTCATATATACCAAAATTTCCAGGAGTATACTCAGTGAAATCCTCAATGAACAGGGTAAAATGGCAGGAAGTGCCAGAATCTAGGAGTACATAGTCATTGAACTTATAATTCCCACATGAATAACAATCATAAATAATTTTATTCTCAGAATTTACATTTGCGATCTGACAAGAAAATTGTACAGGATCAAGTGAAGGTAAAATTTGAACAGGCAGTCCCTGGTCAACAGATGAGCCATATACATAATCATCGAACAAGTCCATTATATTCAGTCCATCAAGGTGTTGAACTCCATGTGGCATCCCATGGGATAGCACTTGCACAGAGGCTCCTGAGTGAGCCTGAGGAAGCAGAGACACTCAACCTTGGCTGCTTGACCCTGAACAGTTCCATCATCCAGGCCAAAGTTGGGACTGTGAGATAATGTTAGAAATAAACATCTGTGAGAATAAATTAGGTACATACACATAAGTATCATCACCATAGTCACTTTCATCACCAAGCGATATCATATCAGCATCGGGGGTGGAAGGTAGTGTAGGTGGAATGGTGGGCATTATCAGTGATGTGGGAGGAGACAAGAAGACCCTAGGAGGAGTAGCAAGTGGAAAAGGAGGCAATACGTGAGTAGCAGCAGAGGGGACTGATGATGTAGCTCTAAGTTGCTCATCCCACAAGCTCAAAGCTTTCTCACCAGCTGCTTGGTAGTGTATCTTTTTAAACTTGAGCCTCTTGATGAGAGACTCCCCAACTGGTGTGCTAAGGCATCCTGCCAGGGAAACTGGCAGAACAGTGGACTTAAATGCATGTGATGTTCTAGTGTTATTAACCTTTTGCCAGGTAGAAGTACTTGAGACCTTGGATTCAGAAATGATGGCTGGACTAGTGACTGTGAATGCTGAGGAGGCAATGTAGTTATCAGTATTGCTGGTGGCAGCAACAGCAGGTGATTGGATCTCACCATCAGCAATGTTGGCCTGCTGGCCTTTTTCCCCCTTACCATGCTTGCATTGCTTCTTCTTCTTATCATCACTGCCACTAGAAGGCTGTTAGTTTCTAGATAATGGACTGGGATTGGTATTCCCCTGCTGCTGTCCTTGCAGACATTGCTGCTGCTGCTGCTGGTGACCTTGTGGTCCACTGTGCTGCTGCTGCCAATTAGGGTTTGATGGACTCTTATACCTCATGCCAGTGCATGACATGTTTGCCTTGTGCATTTGCACCTGATGCTGATGTTGCCACTGTGTGACAATTGCAGATCAAACTGAAGTAAAGGTGATCGATGTGAGGGAATGTGTTTGAAGATAAGTGGAGACCATGAAAGACCATTCTTTAGGAATTGCATTCAACAAATTCATAGCACAAATAAAATTATTAACATTAATCAGAGGATTACTCCTCTCCAGATGTGAGTAAGTGTTCTCAAGCAGCATGAGCTGTGAGGATGGCTCAATATTGGAATCAATTCAAAATGATAAAGTTAATTGATAATCAGTGAAAATAGAGGCAACAGAGTGAGTTCTGAACAAAGTAGTCAAATAGGTCCAGAGAAGTGCAGAAGTTCCTTGATTGTAGTGAAGAAGGTGGGAAGTGAGATGATTGTTAATCATCCCACATGCCATGTGATCAAGAGAGGTCCAATTAACACAGGCCTCAATAGATTCAGCAGTGTAAGTGGCTGCAACAGCCTACATTGTGGCTGTGCCAGCAACAGTGGCAGTTGCCTGGATCAGCTGTGGTAACATGCAAATCCCATCAACAATATTCATAGCAGTGTAAGTAACACCAGGAATAATTGTCATTGAGAGAATATTCATCATCAATTCAGACCACTCAACCCAGTTCTTCTCTCCAATTAAAATGGGAATGTTGGTGAGTAAACCATAGGTAGACATAGCATTCTAAAAAAGACCTTGATCAGTGATTTGTCTGAATGAACAAAACAAAGTGATTATGGGTGTCCAACCATGTGCCTAAGTGCATGTAGAGAATAAAGATCAGGCAAGTTGAAAGTTTGGCAGAGATACTGTCAACAACTAACAACAAGTACTGACTACCCCAGCATGTTGGTGAGTGTTAAAGACATCTCAGTGACAACACACTTGGTGGTCAGGGCCCATAACCTGTTGAAAGCAGTCTAAAGCGAAGTGCAGTGCTAGAAATTGAAACAACTAATCACTTACATTGTTGACAGTAGATAGAAACTCAAAAGTATAAGCATAGGATGAGAGATGCTGTAGAACTCAAGTGTAGCACAGAGAGGATTGGATTTAACTAAAGAACAACAGAGTAAAGTAACTACTTATATATGAAAGAGTGGAAGGATGCATAAGCGATGATGTCATAGCGAGTCATAGTCACATGTACTAACTACAGTGAATAGCAATAAGAGAGTAATACTATGGAGTCCAAGGGCATAACAATTGAATATACAATGCATATAATGCAAGAAGTCCATATGCTTGTAATGAAGTCATGAAATATAGGATACCCTAATAGTACATGCACTAATAATAGAATAGATACATAGAGCATTTACTTATTTCAACATCCCCTGCAAGCAGCAATAAGAGAGGATGTGCATTCAAACTCTGTAAATAAAGGACTAAACATTGTGGGCTAATTTTAGCTTGGGTGTGGCTAAAATACATAGGAGGAGAATTTATTGTCATTATTATCAGAAAACAGAAAACTATAAAAGAAAAAGAATACAAAGCACAAGGGCATGGCAAACACAAAAGCATGTCAGAAGGTCAGGGAAGGTCTAGGAAACCAACCAGCTGGTACCACAAGATGTCTTAATCACTTGATGTGTTGAATTAAGACAACTACTTTTGTTATGATCAGCAGAACTTTGTTCCCATATTTGGATGGTGACATCATTCTTGATCTGGACTCATTTATCTATCCTTCTAATGACTCTATATTCGACCCCTACTTCCCAGTGTGATCTGCGCTCTATATTTAACAAGCTATTTCCGGATATGTAGTATGTTGCCACATTTCTTCGTCTCCCTACTGTAGTGCTCGACAGTGTTCCCCAGCACTCTCCTTCACCTTGGATCCTAGTGTAATCCTATCTTCTCCCTAGACCCAGTGATCATCTATAGTTGGTAGTATTACTTAGTATATAAAGCC
>KQ961983.1:350162-393689 GCA_001563735.1 Leucoagaricus sp. SymC.cos | reverse complement strand
GCTAGAGCATAATCTGTTCTTGAATAGCTGAATGGAGAAGACAGTCAGAGACAACTTGGGGCTTGTGAGGAGTCCAGACAAAGCTTACACCTCTCCTTTATCAAGGTCGACCACTCCCTCAGGTAGATATACCTGATGACATGTGCATTGAATTGCCACAATGCCTGAAACAGCCATGTCCTTGAACTTGACACGATCTTGCTGCCAGACTGCTTTGAGCTTGGTGCATGTTGATGCCTGTTTAAGGAATTTGAAGGTTTGAACTTTCACTGTGTTCAAAATATGCACTTGCCTCCTTCTGAGTCTCAAGAGCCTTGATATGTGCCTTGTATGCTGATTGCTCAACAAAATAAGCATGACCATTCAGGAGAGCTTTGTCATCAGGATCATCTTTCTTTTTTTTCATTGAAGGCGAAAGTTCCTGTCTGCTAAAACAAATAGTGTGTAAATATGGCTGCAATAAATGGTGAATTTGAGCACACATCTTAACAGTACAACTGGAGCTCTTATGTCTCAAAATCTGGTGCATTATTGAGTACATCTTCATCAACATTGAAACCAATTTCCAGGCATGCTGGACAGCAAACTGCAAGACACCCCAGCTGGCATAATCTCAATATTGCATCAATGTTATAATCTTGGCCCGACCATCGACGAAGGGCTAAGTAATGCTAAACTCTCATTACAAGCATCATAGCTAGATATCGATCCTTGTATCTTGTGTCAGATATCATTGACTTTTGGGGAATTAAAAACAGGGCTCACCTGCACGTGATGGGGAAAGGTTGCATTCGTGTGCCATTTGAGGGCTTTAGAGTAGTCATATGCAGAGGTTTTAGCACTGAGGGAGTGTTGATGGAAATCCTTCAGCACAGCAAAGGTGAACATTGTCCTTGGCTTATGGAGAGTTGGAGGGAAGAGCTGACAGTGGATGAGCTGGAGAATCTGATCATATGGGTGACCAAAAGGGGAGCAAATGCAAGCGCTGACCCATCGCTGGTGTATACCATTGATATGAACTACAACACATTCTATGGGGGGCTTCTTGTTTAAGGGACACGGCTCCCCATTATGTCCAAGGTGAATCACGAAGTTGAGAGCATGGAGAGATGATTGCTCGAAGTATGTTCCTGTCCATCACTGAATATGGTGGAATGGGTGGTCGATGTGTTGTGTTCTGATGCATGTTCTGCAGACTGGGATCGAATAGAAGCACTCTAGACAATGATACAGGGGACGTCGATCTTTGGAGTCATCAGTCTGACTAGATTGCCCAAGGCAACCTGAGCAGACCCCATTGTCATCTGCACCATTCTCAAGGGCAATGATTTCTTCTTGGATGACCCGAAGCACTTCAGGAGTGAAAATCTCGAGCTTGGTAGACATTGTCTAAGCACTATGTGAGTCCATGTCCCCATGTAATTACATGAAAACACACCTGCTTCTGGCTCGGTTCAGCCTGTGATTCTCTGCTTACTATGGTCTCAGCAAGCTCAGGGTTACCCATCTCATTGTGCTGTTCCTGCAAACTATTGTCATTGGTCTTACTTGATGAGCAACCAATGAGTATTTGACCCTTGCTTTGGCCTAACTTGAACTGAACAGCATTGTTATGCTTTACCTTCTTCCTAGGAGGCCAAAGGGTGTTGATGTCGATGATGCCTTTCTGACCCTCACCTTTTCCCATAACACAGTGGAATGACAAGTAAAATGGAACATAGATACAATGAAACAGCAAGATCAGGGCAAGGGGCACTCAGATGGGCGTTGAGCTTATATTATATTGTTGCAAACCTGGATTTGATGATGATGATGTCCTTGATGGACCACAAGTGGCATTAACATACAAAATGCCTGGTACCAGTAATCAAATAGTATATTGCAGAAACATATGAAATCTATTAACCAGAAGCAGCAGCAAGTAGATTAGTAGGCACACTACAAAGGGATCTTCCCTTGTTACCACCTCGAAAAGGTGTAATGTCTGCTCTTTCATCTTGGAATTCCATGACTTTGTACCTCTGGCCCCAAAACTAGTTTGGCTCAAGACAATGGACTAGCTGCCCTTTTCTGTGAGGTCTCGTGGGGATGATATGGTGGAAAGGAATAAGCAGAACCTTGCTAATTGGTAGTGGAATGAAGACACAGATTTCCTCCCCATCAATGCCCTTAAACAATCCAGTGTGATTGTCCCATGTTCCGTCTTCAAACGCAGAGTAACTGGAAATGGTTACTCTAAGGCAGCCAAAGGTCTTGAGGTGAGGGAGCTTAATGAGCCAATAGTTATCCGCTAAAGAATAAATGAGTGGATTTCTAGAGCAGCATTTAAGAGGCGCTCACGGATCAGGGGACGAGACCCCAGATCATGAGAAATTCCTGGGTTCACCACATCAGGCGCCCAGCAGTGGTCAGATGCTGATTCTATGATTTCAAGAGGGTCATGTTCGGGCGTTCTGGGGCGATCCTCTTCTTTTCTGGGTGCCAGTAGAGAGCAGAGGTTGGGAATGTATCGAGCCGTGTATTCAAGAAGACCGCCTTCATTAACTTGGTAGTATTCATTTGCTTCACTAGAGCAATGAATCAGTCAAATCTAACCAAGTAGAAACAAAGTCTTAGATACAAATCTCACAGCTCAAACGCGAGGTTCTGAACCTTCACCCGCTGCAATTGGTTCACTTGGGTAGACAGGGCATTCATTTCGATGCTAGCAATTCCAGTTATTGCAACGGATTTGACAACCCCCGACCGACCCTTGAGTGGCCCTTTAGTCACAACAATGTGGAGATTTTCAAGGTGGGCAAATGTTGGATCCCTCATATCAACCAATTTAGCAATTGTAAAGGGACCGCGGGGAGGCGGCTTTCCGAAGCGAAGCCCATCAGCTGCAAACTCAACGTAATAAATTGGAGTGACGACTTGGGTCATCTGAGTATACAGAACATCAATTACTTTCATTTATTTGACTTAATGATTCAGGTACTCACTGTCACGAGTGGATTACAAATTACAACAGTATCATCCTTGTCATTAACAGCAATGATATAACCCGTTAACCCTGCATCCACCCCTGCCTTAATGGTGACCCGATCTCCGATTTTATAATACCGGCGTAGGAACAGGCGAGGAATCTGGGCTGAGGCCAAAGAATCAAGGAGGAGAAGGTAGGCATATGTTGGAGTAAGTTCCTTGATTATGCCAATCGAGTCAGCATAGGTCGAGCCAACCACCTTCACCTTGTCACCTTCCTTCAGCTCCCTAGCAGAAGCTAGATGAAATGTATGAAGTTTGGATGTAGGTGGAATAGAAAGCGATGGGAGGAAGGGTTGCAATTGTTCAATGGTTGGATGAATGCAAACATGATGACACTGGGAAGGTGATATGCTGAGTAAGAGAAATCCTGATGCATCAAAAGTGAGGCCATGGTAGCAGTATCTGATAGGTGGAGAACTCGATGTGCTTGAAAACAACAGGCCAGGAGCAGCACCAATTGGAATTGGGAGGGTTAGAGCTGAAGGATGGGGATTGGGAATTGAATGTAGAGGATCAGGGATTTCTGTGACACTGAGAGGGCTGGAAACTGCAAATGCCTTTTTTGAATCAAAAGGACATGGTTGTGGAATGGAATGGGGTCCTCTAGCTTGCTTGTGTTGAGGACTGGGAGGTTTGTAATCTAGACGTGGAACCACAACCACCTCAAGATTGTCGCCTATATGTTTCTCATCAAGCTCTCGAAGCTTCACCTCCAAACTTGGTTCCAGACAACTGTGCCAAAGCTTTGTGGGCTTGGTCCTGGAAAGGGCAGTTTGAAGAACAAAGGCTAGGTCATTCACATAGGGAGCAACTTTGAGATGTATCTAATCCCCAGGAGCAATGCTAAAGGGAGGAAGCTGTCAATTAACTAGAGCTACTCCATCAATGAAGGGGATGCGATGTATCTCCCACCATCTGACTCCAGGAATTCCATTGCAAATCTCAACAACATCATTCCATTCCCAGGCTTCCACAAGTATGCAACCCTGCATACAAAGGGGAGCAAATGTGCTCCTGGGAGGCTTGGTGCATGGGCGCGATTTCCCAGTCTTAGTGAGTTCAACAAGCCTGAGCCCACAATGCATAATTTCGAACACAATAGCTGCCTCTGATCCAACCTGTGAAAACATACTTTGTTATGTTGAAATAATTCACGCAGCTAGAATTAGTAATAACCTACATTCACAGGTACCTCCCAAAGCTCCCAGTCATGATCAGTGTTTGGAGGTAGGTTAAATTCATGATACTTGAAAGGCTTGGGTTTCTTGATATTCACACCACCTAGTTCAGAATCACCACCGTCATCATCAAGAGTTTGAGTGGGTCTTGCACATTGGGACCTACTCCACTTTTCTATGACATGTCTCAAGGAATTCCCCCTTTTCAAGACCTCAATCTCAAGGTTTCATCGAGTATGACCACCAGTATCCTCAATAAGATCACGATCATCGACAACAAATGCTAGAATCGATTAACAGGGTGTTTGTTGTATGGAAATATTGGGTAAGGATTACCTTCGTTCTCGCCTACTAGGTTATCCCAACCCCCTCCCTCTTCCTCACTGTCCTCACTGTCTACAACCACCTGTAAATCAAGGAAATGGTGTTGACCAGGATTTGCTCTTGTCTGCTTCTTTGGCCTCTGCTGGACATGAATGGGTATGAGGGTTAGACAGGCAATGCATGCACAGGTTGCAAAGGTAGAGGCAACAAAGGTGGTAAAGGCATGCAATCATCAACGTCTTGATACTGTGTTGTCTCATGGAACTTTTGGAGTTGACCTACAGAATCTATCTCACAATCATCCTATATATGAATTAGTTGAAAATCAGAAACTGAAGATGAGTCGTGTAGTGTAATAAGACAAGATCACCTCTCAGGGTGAAGGTGCATTTGCCAGGGCGTTAGGTGTCCCCAGATTTCCTGCAGAGTTAGGAGTGAATTCCTGCTAGAAGAGGGCAATGAGGTATAGGAAGTATTGTAGGGATCCAGGAACTAGAGAACCTCCCTGTTCATGGTGTATTCTAAACATATCTAGACCTCTGACTGTTAGCAAAATGGTATTTAGGGGTAAGCTCATCACTCATACCCAAAAATACAAAGCGGAGTTTGTCAAACTCGAGTGTTGAATGCTACAGCAGAATGCTATGCCTTATGTCTAACTATACATATAGATGTCAGTCTGATTGCTGAAAATCATAGTTGAAGTACAGTCCTCACAATGATATAAACTACTTTATAGCTGTACTTCTAGGTCTCTATGCTATTGCACATTAAATGAAAGCAGAAGCGATATTTAGGGTCTGCTCTGATACTGAAGAAAATAAGTCAGTTGTTGTTGGATGACTGTGATGCGTCGTTGAAGTATCAAGGAAAGTCAATGTTGTAGTGACCTTCACAATATGAGCATGGAAACTTTAGGGCCAGTTTAGTCATATGCACTGTCTCATTCTTTCAAGTCAGTTTTGCGGCACTGTGCCCTGACTCAACTCTTCAGCTGAAAAGCTCAATCACTTGATGCCTTCTTTTCCTCTGTCACAGGATCTTCAAACCGTGGTTAATGGTTGGCATTCGGAGGAAATGTTTAGGGTTTATTAACTGTAATGGTGTGTGATTGGGATGCTCAGAGTTGTTCCATAGATACAAGATCTGCAGCCAATCCGGCCCCTCTCGGCACTTGTTCATGCTGCAAAAATCGAACTTACATTTGCCTTAAGTAATTAGTTGATTGGTGTGATGGTTGTAAATGTAAGAGGTCAACGAGCAAGGTGATTGAAGGAGGGAGTGCAGCAAGTGTCTGTTTATTCCGACTGTCTATTCGAGTCACGTTTTGGCTTTTTGTGGCTGCAGACACAGGGCTCCTATCTAAAGCAAGGTTCATGGAACACAGGCCAAGGTGACTTTGCTTCATTGCACATTATGACTTCAGGCTGGAGCATTTGTGAATCACTTGTTGATTTAATTTAGACCGTGGTATGCAGAATAGATTGTGAATAATCACTGTTGAACAGAACACCGCTCGTTTTTCAAACTTCTTGATCACGCTGGATGCTGAATTTTGTGCAGGTGACATTTCTCCCCAAGCACCATGGCACATAGCTGAAGACCAATCCTGGCATGACAGGAACCAGTAGCCATGTAGAGCCATATACATGCAGACATACAGGAACATACCAGCCACTTGCACCCATGGGAAAGACAGCAAGTTGAAGCTGTAGTACTTGATCCTTAGCCACAGGTGAGAGCAGCAATGTTGGGACATGGTTGTGACTGTATAGTGGAGGTCCAGAAATGAATTCCTATGATCGCATGTAAATCTTGCGCAAGTTTTGCACATGATCCGTGACAATGCTAGGATAACTTTAAGTCAGGTGTTGTTTGAGACTACATAATTTCTGTAGCCTGTGTGGCTGATGATTAATCAACAACTTTGTAACTTGGACAAAGATTATTTGCAACCCACATGCAAGACTGGGGGCCTTTGGTGGCATTCTTTTTAAGTAAATGGACAAGGACAAAACCAATCACAATGATAATCAATTCTGATGACTGTTCTGCTAGTTCGAGACATAATTTAGTGCAAGCCACTGAAGGCATCTGTGACTCATGTGTGTGGCTCATAAGTCAACTGAATCCTTCACAGGATCCCAACAATTGCTGATGGACTTCCAATGCAGTAAATGCATTGACTGGCAGAGGAGCTAGTTCATTGGTTGGTCTCAATCAGGAATCGTGAATTAACTTGGTCATCATCAAATCTGCTTCATGGCCCACAATTCTCACAGAACTAATCACAGAAATAACCTACATCTTGTACTGCAATTTTGAGGATGCTCCCTGATTTAAACCTAAGTTTAAATCACTTGCAAGAGGGCTGATTCATTAGTAAAGAGGTGGCATCGCTTATGCACTCAAAGCTTTTATTTCATGGACGAATTCATACCCTCATCAAGATCTGGTCAATCTACAATTTTGACTGATTTGTCAAATCTAACTACATTTGATAATGGAAATTGAGCCAGAAATGTTGGGGTTTAGTTGTCTGCTTGTGTGATGCAATTGCAGGCATCCGCATCAGGTGTTGGGGCTCACAGATCTTGTCTTTTTGGCACATCTGATGCCAATCATTGCCCAATCAGCCCCGTTGCACATTATCTGCTCACCAATATATGTGAAACTGGTGCACAAGTTAGCCAGCCAAAGCTTTTGAGTATCCTGGGACTACGGCCAACCAAAGCTATGCAGGAATCTGGTTATGTCTTTCCTAACCTAACGTTCAACCGCCTGCCTTGTCTTCTTGATAATCTAAATCCTGCTACTCTGCTTCCATTTTTGTTCCCTCACATCCCTTGTGGCAGTAAGCTTTCAATGGGAAGTTGGCAGGGAATTAAAAAAGAGGGGCTTACTTCTCTTTTAGGTGCTATGTTTCCCAATGTGTTTCCACGAGCTAGGACATGAGCCTCCATGAGGGAAGAGATGCGGCTTTGTGACCTGATTCCACAGTCACTGAGTCTCTGTGAGAAGCATTGTGAAACTAGCAGAAACCACTATAAATCCTGTCAAAGTGAGGTTAGCCTTATTTGCCCCTGTCACTATGGACTCTCGTCCTCTGCTGCCCTGCTCCAACCCAATTCGAGATTAAACCATGGCCATGTGTGGGGAGTTGGCATCTGTGCTCGGTCTGGACAAGGACTCTGAACTCTTTGTACAAATAAAAGTGAGTGACTTGTTAAGAATTGGATGAATGCCATCTCATGACTACTGCAACCAGTCCACTATCAAAGATCTAGTTAGCACAAACTTGGAATACGATTACACATGGGGATCACAGGACGCCAGTAAGATAGATTGGATATTCTGTGAGGTAAGTCCATTGCCACTGGGCCCTGGATCAATGCTTTGCTCATCCATTGCATTCAACACCAGGTTGCATTGACATTTCCCAACATCTTCAACCACATCAACACCGATGAGCATAAAACCAGGCTCACAGCTGCCAGGTTGTATGCACGAGCACATTTCAATGTACAGCATCATAATATAAAGCAGATTCATGCAGAAAGCAACCAGGCAGTCCAATATAGCAGAGGAAAGCCTGAAAAGGTGAGCATGCCCTTCCCCTAATGCATTACAAGATTTAAGCCATGACAGAAATCACAGACTGCAATAGCTTCCCCTGGCCAGCAAGATCCATCCACATCCCAGCAAATTCCTCTATGTCCCAGCAAGAATCTCGCCCCCATGCCAGCCCCCTTCATTCCTTCAAGGCGCTGAGGCTATCTGAGTACTGTGTCAAAGAAGTCACTGAGTTCCTCCGTGCCTACAAGCCCAGCATGGTTTTTCTCCTCCCATCCTTT
The DNA here is from genome assembly GCA_001563735.1 of Leucoagaricus sp. SymC.cos. Taxonomy (NCBI): domain Eukaryota; kingdom Fungi; phylum Basidiomycota; class Agaricomycetes; order Agaricales; family Agaricaceae; genus Leucoagaricus; species Leucoagaricus sp. SymC.cos. The sequence goes on along the minus strand of KQ961983.1, from coordinate 385,303 downwards.
ATCTTTTTTGGATGCCAGAATTGCAAGTACCTTGAGGCTATTGCATGCTTTCCGGACGACAAGATTCACACACTTCTGTTGAAAATTGTGGAGGTCAGTCCACAGTTGGCATGTGATGTCCCACAAATAGACCTTTGGCTGTTGTGCAAGCACTTTAAGACGTATTTTTCTTCATGAAGTATATACTCTGGATTATGAAATGTCACGATGCGAATACAGGAGCTAATTTGCATAGCTATGTAAGGTATTCTTAAGTTCTTGAAAAATGCTCATGGTAAGAAGGGTGGAAGGCAGGAGAAGCAAGGGGTGTGGGAGAAGGAGAGAAAGAGGTGTTCTTGCCAATGCAGAGTTTATCAATAATTTGTTAATGCAGATTTGTCATTGTTTCCCATGATCATGCCATTAACCTGTTGGGGTGGAAACTAGTCAGGTTCTTCTGAGCTCTGGAAAATTCATTTTTCTAATGTCCAGTGCACATAGCATGAAATCATCATGAATAGCAGGCAAAAATTGAGATTCAATCTTTGGTAAAGTAATAAGAGCTCAGAGTGGGTCTGGTATTAATATGAAGAAGGCACAAGGCAAAGAGAAAGACCATGGCAGGCAACAAGAGCAGAGGGAAAAGATAGGGAGAAGGCACAGATAGCATGGCAGCATGAAAAGACAACGAAAGATGAGTGATGTGAGAAAGAAGAACAGCAATGACAACAGCAACAACAACAACAACAACAACAACAACAAAGCAGTGGAATACAATGAGGATGAAAGTAGTAGGAGTGGATTAATGAAGGACAAGGCCGCCAGCAGAGGTGTGGATGGTAGAGAAGCTGGGACAGACAGTGACACCCTCATGTCTGAAGCAAATCTCCCTCTCTGGGCCAGAAAAAATGAATTTATCCCAGGTGATTGGACTCCAGGTATTACTGTCTAGCTCATAGATTTCGTACACATCTCTGTGCTCCATTCTGTATGCCTCCAAAACAACCTTGTGGTCAGAGAGACTGAAGACACCACTCATCGATCGGGGGATGTCAATATAATGGGGCCAACCAAAGTTCTTCCAAAAAATTTTGGATTAGCAATTGAGGTTGGACCAAGTGTAGAATTTGCACCTCATACCACACAACGAGAGTTATGTGGCTTGATAAAATGGGAGTGGGCTCAAGTGAGACCTGACCTTGGTGAGTGTTGTCTTCTTTCCCTCTTTTACCTCTACCTCCTTCAGTGGGGGTTCGAGGCCGATGAGGACAAGGCTGAGGACGCAATATGTCACGGATTGTCATGAGGATGTAGAACTCAAGATCCTTCTCAAGGAATTTGGTGATGGGGAGAGGGTCAGAAAGCCATTCCCACTGACGGCAGTGACTGCACTGATGAATTTGAGCAGAAGAACGGTCACACAGAATACGAATGATGAGGACATACATATGTGAACCAACGCCCCAAGTTTGACAAGGAGGCATTCCCTGTGACACTGTTGCAAAAGCGAATGCACCTCACTCCATGTTCACATGGAGTTCTTTTGACTGGAGCATGAGCCTTTCTCAAAAGATACTCGTGAATCGCCTTGTTGTTCTCCTTGCAGAGCTGGGTGACACCAGGAGTGGCGGAAGCAGTTGGGAAGGTCAGAGCTGGGACATTCAAGGACATGGCTGGGGATTAAGCTTGTGAATGTGTCTGAGGATGTAGTTCCAAATATCGCTTGAGCTGCCTTTTTATGATTTTTTGGCAAGTTAATATAAAACTAGAACTTAAGTAACACCCTTTCTCAGAAAGGGAACATTCGTCGAGATCTGACCAAATATGGTAGCAAATATGGGAGCATTGAACAGCAGCACTTTGTGCATGAGCGTTGAGAGGTGGGAACCCAAGAACAAGCAATATAAGAAAAGAAGATTGATCACCATAGATCGGAGAATAAACTAGATTTACCGATTTCTGAAATTCATTGAATGGACTAATAGATCAGAACTACAGGCAATTCAGGTTGAATGGCTTAGAGCATTTGTTCATGCTTGCAGGGACCAAATTATTACAAGTCTCCACTCCCTCCCACTCCTCCTTGCCTTGCAATTAAGATGGACAACGCTTGGCCAACCACTGTAAATGTCATTGCCTTCATAAAGGTGTGTTGGGCTCAAGAGATCAGATAGTGTTGCTGGGCTAACAGATGACACAGAGAAACCAAGAACCTCAGACCTTCGAATTCAAGGTCAAACATGGCACATTCACCTTGCACCAGAACAAGACTTTTCTTCATGCGAGCTGGTACCCAATGTTGCACTACTTGATATACGATCCCAATTGGGGATTCATTGGGATTCATTTGCATGTGTTCTTTGAGGTTGGGTTGATGGCCCATCCCTTGCCATACTTTTTAATCAAGAAGGATGATATCACAGACGACAAGTGCCCTGGACTTGCACAATTTCAAGAGGAGCTTGACCAAGTTCCTGAGCCTGACTTTGGCGACCACGGGTGGAAGGGGTCACGTCAAGACACACCCTCTTCATCCTCACAGACCTCGTCTCTTCCTCTCCCCTTCCCACTGACCCATACCCCATCACCATTGTTGTCAAGAAAACACAAGAGGTATTTTTCTGACTCAGAGCCAGAACCATCTCCCTCAATCTCAATTGGAACCATGAACATTATCTTCAAAATTGTGACCGCCAATGAGAGCAACATGGATGAGTTTGGATTGACACCAACACCCACGGTGAGCCCATATTTTCAGAGATGTGAGTAGGGTAATAATGCCATAAGCAGTCACAGTCTTCTAGAGAAGACTCCACATCCTCTCCCTTCTCTATGTTTCCCACCAGCGAAGGCAGTGACAGCGACAACAATGACAGTGAAGATAATCAAGCATAGGTATGAAAATGAAAAAATCTAAATCTAGGAATTCACTAGTGACACAGATTACAGGAAATCTCCCATACCACCACCTTACACAATATTTGAGACGTAGGTGAGAATGTCTCTTTACTAGTCCATATTACCCAATACATGGTCGATTAAACACTTGCTAAATCTACTGAACTATGAAGGGAGGACATAAGCCAACAGTTGGTAAGCTGCATTCAAAAATGACTCTCGTTGCTGGGCCTGCTAGGCAACAGCACTGGTGAGATACAGATGCCGAACAGCCTGGCAAATAGTAGATTGTTATCAATATTTGAGTCCATGCCCAAATTGGACATGAGCTGATGGCCCGATATGGCCTGGGTGACCAAATTCACCGTTCACCCTGAGAAATTTGGTCAGTCTGCAGTTATGAGAGTAATGTTGCCTTGACCAAAGTGGGACTAAAATTGGCTTGAAATATAGTGTGTGTGACATCCTGCGGGCCTGGTATTACTTCAGCCATGATATAAACCTGGAAAATCAATTGGACAGTATGCAGGATCAAAGATTGTACAGTTATTTGATTGGTAAAATCGAAGACTTGCATTTGAAGGTGCCCCAACTCTGCAGTCCATGCAATCAATGGACAGAAGCACTTGCAGAGCATCGAGATCAGCAGAACTTCACAGGATTGGGTCAGCTTTTACACATGGTGAAATTGAAATAAAGATCACTGATGATGTCGAAGCCATGCTTAGCAATAGAACGACAATGATCAGGCATTGAGCTAGAGATACACATACATATTGAATGGCCCAAAGAGTTGATCATCTTCCCTGCAACAAATGAGAATGGAGAAGCTTGGTGAGGCCCAAGACCAAGAGACACGGTGGTGCAGGTAGTATGAAAGAATTGAGATTGTTACAATGGAGTTTTGAAGCCACCTAATGAATATTCCTGAGAGATCTGGCTCAATGGGGTAACAAGCAGAAGCAATTCAACCTCAGAGTCAACTGCAACTTCAGCATCGGTGAAATTCACTGAAACCACTAACCTCTAGGAGCCTCATGTTAATGGGAAAGAACTTCACGCCTTCCTTATCATCTCTGTAGTCTTCCCTTTTCTTCCTTCCTCCAGCTCTCTTCCTTCCCTGGCATTTTTCCTATGCATATCACCACTGCTGATCATGAACAATGCCTAGACTCAGTACAGATCATTGCATATACCAAAGTAAGCATAGAGGTGGAAACACATGATTATTGATTGACTCTTTGACAGGCAGGAGTGCCTCCAAAGTTGATTCATGTGACAGATTATGATGGGCTGCAGTCAATGTGCTTTATAGGCATAGAAAGCTTCAAAGAAGCTACAGGATATCCCATGAAAAAACAAGAGCTTTACGACCAAGAACAAAATCGTTTTCTTGAGATACACACCTTCGCGTTCTTCCCAAAATCCAAGTGGAACCCCTTCTATATCACTAAACCAACCTCACTTGGCATTGAGGACTGTGTCGACCTTGGCCACTATATCTTTGAGCTGAAGAGGGAGTCTTGGAAATTACCAAAGCCTATTTCCTCCTGGGAAATACTGAAGGAAATTCTACCTCCTCTTCTCCTGACTCCTCATCTTGCATACCTGAGCGAGATCCATCTCCTGCCGACCTTTGAGGGGTTCATGAAGTGCGAGCCTGAGAAAACACCTGTCAGACTCTCCTCTCCCATTTTCCCATCCCCTCTCCCCCACTCCTCCTTCAAATGCAAACATGTGGATTCCTTCGAGGAATCACTGGCTCAAGCAATTGAAGGGAGCCATGTGAAGATGCCAACTTCCAAGAGTAAGGCAAGCACCTGTGTTCATCACTGTGCCTGTCAGTTCTCCTCTTCGCCTGCTGCATCAACTTTTATATACAATCGTACCAATCCTGACATGGGTTTCAGTGAGTCACTTTTATTACAATCGCTTCTCCAACTCATCTGTGAATAATTTCAGCTTCCCAGCCCTTGAAATGGAATAGGAGTAGTGGGTCTACAGTGATCTTAGTACTATACAGTGATACAAATGCAGTTTCATTTTTCCTATATTGTGACATTTAAATCCACAGGAATCATCCTCATTGTAGTAGAGGAAAATGTGTGATCTTTCTTATCTCCAGCATACTTGAACATCGTAGGTTTAGGGCAGGTCCTCCCACATGACCGGCACTGTGAACACACCTGTACAATGTTGTGCAATGAGAGAACACCAAGGTCTAAGAGACCAGCAATAGTGAGTAGGCATGTGCCATACACATCTGATCAACACTGGGAATTCCAGGGATATGGGGCCTGAAGAGACAAGGGCTTTCAAAACGCGGTCACTGAAGTTCTCGGAACACCTTGTGTCTTCTATATGATTTCTTACTCATCCCACAGGTATCCGTACAAAGCTCAGGTGGGCCTCAAGTGTCTTGAGAAAGGTCAAAACCACGTTCTGCATATTAACAGAGATTTACCATCTATATTAAATACAGTTAAACAGCAAGCGGGCCCATGTACATGACATTCCATTTTCTGTAGCATGGTGTCACGTCGTGTGTCACCCGGGGACACAGTTATCTCTGCTCGTTCACCTACAACTTAGAAAAATGGGTATGCTAATAAAATCACAGTCATGCATGTCACATAAAGGTTACCTACTTTGTTTTTAATACTTAAAGTAGGCCACTCTGTCCCCACACTTAGCATGGCTCATTTCTCTATCCCAGAGGTTTCTGTGATTTTCTACCATACAGTAAGAACCTTAAGTGTCTCTGTATCATGCAAGATTAATTCACCCTCCTTTCTTCCTCTCTCTGGGTGTCTTCTATAATGCAAAGCCTTACCACATGCCATGCACTTTCGAAGCCTTGCTGATCTATGGTCAGTTTGTGTTTAAGGACAAAGAATTCACTTAGGAAACTAACTTCCCTGATACTCGGCTCAATATGTATGGCACTAAGCTAAGGCAGTTTATTTGGGTTGGGATGTTCATGGCAACAGAGGTCAAGACTTGCGAGAATCCATGGATTTTGTTTTGGAAAACTCAGCTTGCAGACCTCAACTGTCTTGGCCTCCAGGATGTAGTGAAAGGCTTTTTGATTCCATTGAGGCTGGGCTAATGGGAGCAACAACTCAACTCTAAGACTGGGTACGTCAGCTCACAGTTCATGACCACTGTGTAGTATATCCTGCTAGTTGACCCATGTCTAACTTAGTTAGAATTATTTATGTCAGTTCTTTGGGAGACAAGGAGGATGACAGTTTGTTCCCCCCATCGCTAGGCCTAGTGGATAGAGCTTAGTGAATTATCTCACTTCAAATATGAGGATGTCAAGCTTGTCTTGTATATCTGCAAACTGAATTTACCAACTTGTTCCATTGGAAAGCTCAGTAGAAGATTTGCTCATGGCGATGAATGAATTAGAGTGACTCATTTCGCTCCCCTTGACCCCATGATTGCTCTGGTCCACAATCCTACATTGGTTGGAAGGAGACGAATGCTTCCTATTCCATTCACCCTGATACACATGACAGAACCAAAAAAAGGCAACAAGCAATCCGAAATTTTCAGATTTCCTAGCAGAGTGCTGCAAGCAAGGCAAAATCTTTTGGATCAATTAGAAGTACAGCTGAACCTAACACATTGGTACATGGGTGCTGGCCACATGCGCAACACTAATTTAAACAGATGGTTAGTCAAGGAAGGGCATAACGGAATGTTTGGGGTTAAATACAGCTGGGGTCAGTTTCTGTGAACCCGATCCAGTGGGAAGGTGGAAATGTAGAGGGTCCTTCACTCATTAACATCAATGAGCTTTCCTCTGGGTTTCCTAGTACAATCGGATCTCAGCAAGAGGAACAACATCATATTACTAAATACCTAAACCCGACTGAATGTAAAATGAAGTCCTGCAGCTCTCATTATCGAAAGCCTTGCTCTACTCGATTGATTATCACTCATCCATTTCAATTTGCTTCAGGCTAGGCTCTGATCTCTGACAGAACCAATCAAAAGTTCAGAACAAGGCCCCGGTTACATTGCACGGCATTAGTAACTTATGGAATTTTCAAATCTATTAGTTGGCTCAACAAGGAGAAGAGGGCAGCAGCACCAATAAAGTTGCACATTGTGACATGTACTGACCTACAGCATTCTGAGGTGAGAATATCATTACAGGCACCATACTGGGCCATGGAAGGGAGGAAGGTGTCTGCTTTCCTCAACATGAAGATATCAATGATAAGGTAATCAGCAGATTGCTGATATTCCCATGTAGCCCATAGCCATGTGCAAAACTTGCACAAGTTTTTCACATGCATACCATCACGCATCATATAGTTCTCAAAGGTACTTATTATGTCCCTAACACACTCACTTCCCTTGCCCAAATCCACCATGACAAGTTCTCCTGGCAGGAGCTGGCGCACTGAATCTCAGTCATTTCATGCATTTCCATGGAGGACATCACTTCTTTTTGATCATGTACTGTTAAGTTCTACTCAGCAATGCTTCCCTATGGAATATTGGCCGTTTCTAGAAGTAGGCTCATCGAGTGACACCCGAGTTAAACTGATAGCTCTCTGCTAGCCCATCCTCAGAGACCTTGATAAGTTTGACTGTGAGATTTGGCCAGACCTTTGGGCTTTCAACAACCTCTTCACTGACGCTACTGCAGCAACTATCGCTTCACCAACAGCCTTGGAAAATGACAAGACAGCAATGAGGAGAGCGCGCTCCGATGAGTCGCAGTATTTTTTATCCTACTGCTTTGTAGACATAGCACATTGGGCATTGTCTGAGAAACTCAGCACCCCGCCACTGAGATCTGGTTTTGTGAATTGAATTCTCTTGGACTGCTTGAGTGATCGTCAGCCGAGACGGGGCTGGAATTCCTGGGTAGATAAATTTCTAATTGCAGTGATTTGGCACTTGAATTTCATGTTATAACATTTAGATTGGTGGTTGTGAACACAACATTCGCAAGATCATTGATACTTCGTATGCTGATGTCACATCAGTCTTCCCAGGCCCACATTGTGTCATGGTGCCCTCACTTATTCATGGTGGGGCCTCGATCTCCTGTTTGTCTGAAATTCTAGCTTCCTCCCTGCAAAAAGCAAATTCATATCATACCCTGGGTAACATAGCGAGTGTTTGCTTTCACATCAGATTCCTATGCTCTCAGGTATTGGTTTAAATCAGTTCAAGTGCTCATACTGAAGCTACATTTGAATTGCAGGGTCTTTGTGTCCTGCCCTTGACCAGAGCAGAGGCTGCTGCCCTAATGAAGGTCAATCCTGAAACCCTACCTCAGCAATACTTGTTTGTTCTTCTAGGGCCCCTCTATGCTGCTTTGACACTATCTCCAATATTCTTACTTGGTTCAGAACCATTGACAGTGGAAAGGCGGCTCCTGGACCACTTGCAGGTCTGTTCATTTGTCTTTCTAATAGTTCTTGATAACATGTTCAATGCAGATTTTTCTTGGAATAGGACTGTGACAGTCTCAATTACAAAATGACGTCGAGTGAGTCATTTGGAAGACTATCTTCCAAATTGCCCTGCTTGGTGGACCCCTTGATACTTCCATTGAGAAGATGTGGGAGGATTTGAAATTGATGACCACTGGCGTGCCCAAATACGAATGTAAGTGTTTGATTGGAACTTCAAAAATCAAACACTAAATCCATGCTAGTGAAACTTGAAATACCTGATGATGACAATGATATTGCAATAATAGTGCCCTACGTTTGAGGAGATACTGTGAGCCAATTGACAACATTTTTCGTGCCTTGTGAAGTCTGACTTCTATACCTCAGGTTGCCTGGAGTTATGAGGCATTGCCTGATCTTGATTCTGGTCTAGTACGCTGTCCTCCCCTCCTTTTTTTTCAATGGATTAAGGTGGTAATTTGTTTGTAAATCCAGCAAAGGCATTGTGCAAATCCCTTCATGATGTATGATGTTATCACTGGAACTGTAGTGACATGGAATGGCTCTGGTCATGTACATGGGTTTTTACCATCATTAAATGCACGTTGACATACTTTTCACAGACAGCAAGTCAGGTTGAATGGCTAAATCAGGTCCAGGCCCACTTGCCTACCACTTCAGAGTTGTGGCTTCACTGTTCAAGTTCAAAAATTACGCTTGTGCGGCATTCCACCTAGACTTCTGAAGCCGATGATACTTCAGCACACTTCCAGGACATCTTCCGTGACCGCCATATACTTGTCATCCCAGATGAGATTGCACAGCCTCCTGTGGACTTAGGTTTCACAATCAAGTTGTTGAATAAAATTGCTGGGGAGAACCCAGTGAAGACATTTACCCTCCATGGTATGAATCACACATTCTTATGTGTTTCTTCTATTAATTTCTCTCAAGATTTCTCAAATCCTGATGGTGACAAAAACTACAGTGCCTGGGAATTTCATGCACTGCTGAGCACACTCTATGAGGCTGGCAAGTCCTCTTCGGGCAAAATTTTACACTGCCTTGCAATTCTGAACCTTGATAGTCATTATCTTAATGGACCGAATCCACTAGCATCGAGTTCGGTTGCATGGCGATCTGCCAGTGGGCTTCCTTTCCTCGGTGATTTCCAGGATTTTCCTCGGTCATCTGTCAAGTGGTATACCAGTGGTTTGGCCAGTTCTTATTCTGATTTTCACCTCGATTCCAATGGCTTTGCAACTTGTATCAAGATTCTCATGGGAACCAAGCTCTGAATCTTAGCCATTCCAAAGGATGACTTGCCTATCCCCTATGATGATATCATGAAGGCCATGGACCACTGGGATGCTGACACCATTGACTGGGACTGCTTTGATCTTGTTCCCATCCTCCTGTGTCCAGGTGTAGAATTGTAGGTGTTGGTATTCACCTGACCTCTACAGCCACTCACATGCCAAACAGGATCATGAAACCATTCACTGTTCATGTGGCAATTACTATTGAACACTGTGTTTGTTCTGGCGATCAGTTTTTTGTGACATCTACCTTATGTGACACCATATATGCTAACTACCACTCGTTCGTATACCACGATACACTGACCAACACTGATCATAGTGATGTTGCTCATCAACTGCTACATCGCATGCTTGGACTAGTCTATCTTAAATATGTGCATGTCAATACCGTCCAAGGTATGTGTTTGGTCCGCAAATGAAACAGTTTCAATGCTCTTGCTAATTCATTGCCAGGCTTTCACATGTATTACCCTGACTGGTTGTCTACTGACATTCCAGCCCCTGAAACCTCCACAGGCCTGGAAGATATCATCCACCTCTGCATTATGCTTGAGTTTGGGGGTGCCCTATACCTGCCCACCTACGATGCATCCTCCACTGCATTTGATGTCAAAATGCATGACAACCTGATGGCAGCAAGGTCTCTCGCTTGCTCTGTCCTCAAATAGCTGGACCTCAATGTTGAATGCTGTGGCCCAGATGGCATTGCACGCTCGTTCTGGAATGATTTCTATGCCCCACATTGCTTCTTACTTTCATCAACATTTACCAAGCACTCCTCAACCATGCAGAAAATCTTCCCCCTCCCAATTACCTCTCTTCCGCTCTTGAATTCAGATGCAATGCTTACCATGTCTTCCACCAAGACTTCGCCTGGAAAAGTCTCCTCAAATTCACTACACAAAACAAAGGTATCGATAATGTGGATCCTCTGACAATTGAGAAGCATATAGCTTGCATTTCGGCTGAGCTCAGTGCTCCAGAGGACTGGATTGTAAATGGTAACATGCTGCGTCTACATCATCTGGCTCAGGGGCTCATTGATTGTTTGCAGATCTTTCATACCCAGGTGACTCGCCAGTTGAAAATTTTCCAACAGCCAAATGCCGTGCAGGCCCAGATTGTGAGACAAAGATTTACAGGGTCCCTGAGGGCCAATGTGATGTGATGTTTTAGCGGATTTTCCTATGTCTTTATTGTTGTCTTATGTCTTGCTTCATTTGTTGCTCTCCTCTGTTTAATACATTAGTAAGATGGTCATTTTCCCACATCAATCAATCTGCTCAGTCAAACAATGGCATAAACTCAATCAGGTGCCACTTGTGTTAAGTCCCCCATTTTTGTGTGTCCATTTACAAGCAGTGTGATTGGGTTCAGAAATGATTTTTATCCTCTGGTTCAATCGGGATGTAACTTTGCATTTCGTTTTTCTTTGGTGGCTAGACTCAGATCATTTCTTGAATTACATTGTGTCTGGTAGGATGAAGTGTTCACTGTTCTAAGCAGCCTTAGAGCTTGTGAGGGTAAGAGGAGAAACAGAAAACTGCAGGCTTGGGCTCGTTGGCAGCACGCAAACAAGCATAGCCTCCTATGATTAGACTGTTGTATTATCTGATGGAAAAAACAAGTGTGGAGATGAATCCCCACACATACAGCATGCGACTGGCAGTGCATGATCTGGCAGGCTCAGCACTTCCAAATATGTGGTGATCACCATCGGTGGTGCTGCCAGAGGTGGAAAGGCACTTGAGCAATATCAGCCATCAAGGGTGCGCGTCTATCTATTCTGACTGTATGCAAAGAGTAGAGGTCTCATTAGTCCAGTGATACCCTCAGTTAATGTAGGATGTTGAATATTGGAGAATCACTAAAAGCTCAATGATGAGTTTTTCTTAGAAGCAATCTTGTCAGGGCAGTGTTAGAATGATTATTGTGATTTCTCAATATGGTATGTTTGTTTCCTAAATTAAACATATGATTGTGGAGGTCTGAGCCTTGCCCGTATCTCTATATAAAATGGTCTTGTTTTCTGAGTGCTTTACCTGTAGATGAATATGGTTTGCGACGTGATTGTCTATTTGAATTTGTTCGCACCTTTGGAACTTTGGTGCAAATGTTTAGATTGTGAGGCCAAGTTGTCCATGAAGTAGTGTCTTGACTACTAATGCAGTTGCATGAGGCAAAGACCATGGCTGGTTGACTCGACTTTGCATCAATTGGCACCAATTGACATGTACGATCTTTAGTACTACAAAAATCCACTCCTTTACCCTGTATCTACTGTTTTCTCCTCTAAATACTGCTCCTCCAGAACATAGATCCAGTCTGGAAAAGATAGCCATCAGTAGGAACAGAGATCTCCAGCCAAGAAGACTCACCATCAGCTCAACTACCTTAAAACAAATACACTCACTGGGCCACCTTGTACTTTGCCTGAAAGTCTTCCCCAGTCCATTTCACATGCCGCGATACTGAAATCCACACCTTGTCTTTGTCAGTGGGCATCAGAGTGTGGAACATAGCAAACTTGTTGTTATGCCTGTCAAACAGGTGAACAGTCACATGCCAATCCCAGTTGGACTCAGAACAATGTACTCGGCAACTAAAATGAGCATATTCAGTCCTGTGGTGAATGTTGAAATGAAACAAAATGAAACTCACAATATAATGCCACAGACTGGCCCTTCAACCTTGAGTATGGCGCAATCTTCAACAAGGCCTGGCCACACCTTGCACAAGGTTTGTGCAACCAGGCTCCGAGTCACCTCTCTGAGGGGCTTCTTCGAATCCATGACATCAAGATATATGACAACAACCTTTTGGTCATATAGTTTGGTTTCGTGAAAGGACATGGCTGTGAGCTTGTGTGTGAGGACAAATATGGCAGGTGTGATGGGGTATGGGCACTTGTGGTACTTACCCTTTCTAGCAGCCCGACGTGTGCATCCAAAGGACAGCGCAGCCTCAACAGATGTGATTCTGCTTGAGAGCAAGTTGGTGATGATTGAAGAAGGCTTCAGCTTGTCCTTGAGGTGTATGAGGTGTGCCATAAGCAAGAAGCCTTGTCATCAGGTGCAGTTTTTTAGAATAATAATTATACATGCATTGTCTGTGAACCAAAAATCTTTCTCTTCTCAACCATTGCTTGGGTCGTTTGAGTCTTAGCTATACCTCAACGACCATGCTCCTGAAAGTATTTGGTTGCTAATCCGAAGGTAGGATTGCAGAAAGTTGGTGGAGACCAAATCCTTCGAAGGTTTGCGGAGGAGATAGCCACGGTAGATGACAATGAGCTGTGTACTTGAACTTCATGTTAGTATAGATCTGCAGAGGAACAACTGGAGAACGAACAAGATAGGCAGAGTAAGGGTGTGATCAAATTTATTCCAGGCCAGCCAGACAGTCGTGAACACATTTGACTCAGTGAGATTGCCATCATCATTTAGACATACTGATTGTAGGAATTCTAGACCCCACATTATTCTATGGGCTCTATGTAGTGTCGTGTTCCAAAATCAGTCTAATGACCGGAGATGATCACACCAGAGGATAAGGCCAGACTCACCATGAAAAAGAGAGTTCAGGTGGAATGTTGTGAGACACTGTTGTATAATGCAGATTTGCTCACAATTGTTCCATTGCCTTTGTTCTCCAGCAACTTGTCATGATGACTGGAGTGAAAAGAGAAAACTGGCGTGTATGCTGTTCTCTTCTGATCGAGGTAGTGTGGGGTATTTCTGCACATAACAGCTTGGTGGCATTGTCTACTGTTGTTAACTGTGCTTTGGCCCTACTAAGGTGATTGGTTGACAAGCAAATTCGTCAAATGGAGCTGAACAAAATAAAATAGAGGTGCTGGAAAAACATCCTGAGGTTTGTTTTTGAATCTTCTAGCTGGTAAGGCATATGCTGGAAGAGATTTAACACTATGATGCAAGTCTGACGAAATAAAGTAACATAAGATGGTATAGAGCCTGCATAGGAAATCACCTACTTATGATAACCAAACCAGTTCAGACAAGATAATCCTTCCAAACCCCAGTTTGGAGGTCCAAGGACAACCTCAGATACTTTCTCCAAAGCGATTACTGTGTTCTCTGAAATGGCGTACTGCATCCCATTAAATGAGGTGACATTCATTGTCCACCAATGCCATTCTGTAGCCTTTGAATATGACAGTTTGATTGAGCTCATAAGTTTGATGAAGTATTTCTTCAATCTTTACATTCTTGAAGGCGAATACAAGATTGCTAACATGTTTGATTATTGAAGGCGGAGGAATGAGGGCCAAGGTGTCTGGGCATATCTGGCACACTGACACAGTGATTTGAATGACCCGAATTGGGAGAGAGGAAGCTGAAACTTGTGCAGCAGTCTTAATTTGGCTGACTGACTTTGAATGTGTTTAAGCGGCTTTTCTATCAGCCATGCCATCTCATAGTTGACTGTGCAGGCCATTCCTTCCTTTGCCTGTCCAGTATCACTGAATATTGAATTTTGTTTTGCTTGACAATGCTTACCAAGTTGAGAGGCATGTTACACATTTAAAGTGGATCAGACCATGTGGCCATGACAGTACATCTCATGAAGACATGTCTGAGCTTGGACTCGAATAAATAGACATGAACACACCTAGTTATGCCTTGGGATGCTGTAAGCCTTTGGGAGTAGGAAGCCACAGGGCAGATCCAAAAACCACTGGTTCTTGGCCGTGATTAGTGTAGTAGGATCAGGTTGATGCAGATTCATTGAGACTGACCATTGTTTCTGCAAACAAGGGATATGCCTAAAGTATTGAGAAATGTTTATGGTAAGAATTCAAGACCAAGTCTGCTGAAATGCAATGGAGGGAAACAGCACGGGTAGTGCATGGAGTGTTTATTTGCGTACGAAGAGAAATTCAACTCTGGTCTTGGTGGTAACGCAGAAGCGATCTTTTGGATCATAAAAATTTTGCTTATGAGGGGGTGAGATTGCATTGTTGATGATAATTAATACTGACCTGGCCATTCTTTGTTATACACCCCCTGCTTCGAGAGGTAAGAACACTTTAATATCAGTCAAGGCAAAGAGAGATACCTCTCCCCCTTTAGAGAGATTATGTCAGTGACGTAATTGAACCAGATAACATGGTAAACGTTGAGTAAGCATCGAGTGGCAGGAGGAACCAAATTCAAAAGAGTCAAAAGATATGTTGTATGAAATGTGGGGTGCTGTCCAAGTTGATAGTGGACTTTGTAGAAGCTTGTGTGTGGCCTAGCTGGATTTACTAAATTGTAACTTTTCATCGAGTGGACAAGGGAGAATAGATGTACTGTTCTTCTGGATTGTCTCATTGAGGACTGCAGTGCAAATGCCTAGCTTCATTCTGTCTTTGTTGATTACAAATTGCAATCCGAACAATCCTGCAGGTCGAGCATCATAATAGCTGATGAAACTGGGGTGATGTCAAGTTCAAGTCAATGATACTAATGCTACCCATTCCATAATATGCCAAAAACCCACCTGCCAGCTGGTGCAGTATGTTCCCAATGTTCCTGAGAGCTGACAAACTGATTATCAAAGGGTTGACCTGGGAGCATTTGCCACCTGTCATCGACCAGGAGTGTCTTTGAGGCTTTTTTTCTTGAGCTCCTTAGGTCACTTCTGCCCGTTTGGTATAAGAAGCAGTTAATCGATTGCAGGCCTTGATTCAAGGCAATGGTGAAGGAATTCGAGGAAAGACTGGGATTTGGCAATATCAATTATTATTCTAAATGTTTGTTAGTGTTAGTGAGTTCTTTTGACTTGTCGTGGTGAAGATGCTCTCACTTAATAGGTTTCTTGGTAGGCTCTTTTGAAGTGTAGCTCAAAGGGTAAGTAAGCCCAAATTTTTGAATGTCAGTTTATTGATGGATCTATTGGGAGCATTTGCAGTGATGGCCAGTGATGACCTCAGGAAGACAAGGGATTATCTGTTGGACTCCGCACCTTCATCTTAAACCATAATGCCTACACACTATACTCTAGCTGCCAGGTGCAGTTGTGCCATTCTGCCCCAATGAAATTGACATTTATCTAAGCACTGCAGAGAAGTCTAATTAAAAGCAGTCATGACGCGTCAGCTACCTACAGCTCCAAGAAAAAGAAAAAGAAAAAAACAACAGTGCACTTCTATAAACAAGGCTCATTTTACGTGTGCCAATTGTTACTATGAAAGGCTCTGCTTTTGGGCCATACTAAAGCAAGAGGGACAACAACAGTGTGTGTGGTGAACCTTGTTGACCATTTGCAGCACCAGTCCTGCTGTTGGGCAAACAAGGGCGTCTGCTCAAGAATTTGAAGGATCAAACCACCATATCTTAGCAGGTGGCCTAGGATTCAAGGTAGTCCCAGATCGTAGTACCTGCTTTTGAACAGACCCACAATAGGGGCAGCTATATGAGGGCAGTGGTGTTGGTTGAGATTTGTAACATCTTTTGAACTGTAATAGGCGATGCTTGTTGTCCATCTAGGCATTGATCTCAAACGGAGGAGGGTCGAGGTGGAAGAATGGGTGTGTTGCATGGTGTTAATTTGGGAATACGTCAGTATGGGTCAAAGCCCAGATGATTAACTGGAGCTGGAGATGTGCAAGATCCATCTTCTTGTCCTTTGTCGAGGGCCTCAAATTGCAATCTGCATCACATACCGGCATATAGAGCATGCACCATGTCTTAGCATGTGAAGTTCAGGCCAAAAGGCGATCGCCATGAAGAGTGCAAATAATAATGAAAGAAAGTGTCTGTGCTGCCAACCAGCCTGGTTAATCAGCATTGAGTAACCAAATGACACCAACTACCTCACACACTAGGCTCTGGCCACCCAACACACGTGACCTTGGCAGGGTGCCTTGCTTAAATTTGGGTTAGTTGACTGTTTCAACTGGGTAAGAGACTAGGAGAGTCTGGGCTGGTACCATGATGAAATTCAATGCCATTTGGCTGAAAGCAAAAGCACCTTTTTGGGATGAGACCCAGTGCCAGCGTGTGAGCATGCCCCATAGATTGATTACCAAATTGCATAAGTATCATCATATTACTAGAAAGATCTCTCTTCCTTTCCATCAACTGCCCCATTCACTAGATTAGAAGATAGTATAGATACTGTAGAAAAAACACTACTAATCATCCAATACTCCTCATTAATCCTCTGATATTCTAAGCAAATTCATTCTACTGAGTCAAATACTCCAAGATCACACTAACACAGTATGTAAAGATAAGAGAGGGAGAGGTATGTGCCCAGCTAACAGGGTATACACAGGGCCACCACTCTGTGTGTATACCATGCAAGCTGTCTGATATGTTTTGACAGGTCAAAATCCAGGAAGGTGAAGCTGTTAATCTGGATGGCACATTGGGCCATGCACAGCAAATCACCTGGTTTCAGGACCTAGACAATGATATGCCCCTACTGCCACTACCCACACCCCATGAATCTTCAGTATTCTCTTCACCAAATTTGAGGAACTTTCAGGTACTATGGTCATGTCCAGAGTTGCATATTTCTGCAACACTGATACAACATCCTCTAGACATCTACTCATCACAGAAGAAAAAGGCGAAGGGTGGATGCAGTGAACCCATTCCTTGACCTTGAGGCGCAAGTTGATAATGAAGAGGATGAGGAGGATGAGGAGGGAGAGGAGGAGGGAGAGGAAGAGGGTAAGCATGTCTATCATTCAATTATCAAAGATGATGATTTCACAGTTGTTGACTAAACAGTTTTATTGATAACAAGGAAGTTCGAGATGACCAAAGTCATCCAATTACCTGATCAGCTCAATATCTTGAAAGCAATGTAAACTCAGCATTCATACAAAGATTATACGATAAATATGTTGCAGGAAACAGATCTGTGAAGCTAGGAGACAAAGAGCTGGGTGAAAACAATGATGGAAGGTTGAAGGAAAAAGATCAAAAATGGCCTTAATGGGAGATATGTGTACTGGTAAGTTATTGCTCAATCTCCCCAGCATGCTCCAACATGATGTCTCCAGATGGATCAGGAGGCTAGCAACATTGAAAGGGTGACCTGACGAGGAAAGAAAGGGTTCTGTGTGGGTCATAATACTCCTTGAGACGTCTTTTGTAGACCCATGGGCCTTCCTGGTCACATCTTCATTGAGGTTGTGACTCATGATGATGCAAAATATGTCTGTAACAGAATTGTTGGCGTGAAGACAAGCACCATCAGCATTGTTCCTGAGGAAACTGCTGAAATATACTGAACTGTGTACAGTCACATCCAGCATCCGAGAGCGGATACCTGGGTGCAAATCACAATGGGCCAGTACCAAGGTGATCTGGGATATGTTTTGAAGGTCATGAATGACGACGTCCACGAAGGCCAGCATGTAAAAATGCTACTCTTACCTCGTATCTCGTATCTCTCAGATAACAAGAGAAGAATGCACAACTGGCCCGATGCTGCACCTTTAGATGTCAAACGATGTGTTGCAGTCTTCGGAAAGGAAATTCTGAAAGTAAAGAAACTTCCCAATGGCAAGGTAGAGAGATACCACTTCAAAAGCCAGGAATTTGACTCGAGTGGGTTCATGGTATTAAACACATTCCCCAACAATACATTTAACCCTCCTCCTGTCCTCCCTCCCCTTGAGCTTCTGAAAAAATTCCTCCCATGTGTCTCAATTTTGGAATCAGCCATGAATTGCCATTTTGTGAAGGTCACCCAAGCCTCTGTGAAACTGGGAGATCAAGTGAAGTTTGTAGATGGCGACTTTCAGGATGCTATCAGCATCATCTGCGAATTACTTCCTATTTCTTATGCCAAGGTACAACTGGCCATTACTGAGGAAGTAGTGCAGGTCCCCTTGGGTTCCGTCCGATGTTATTTCTGCATTGGGGACCAAGTATACATCAAGTCAGGAGCCAAGAATGTTGGAGCTCAAGGATATGTAATTTCAATTGATGATGAAGTATACACAGTAGCCATTTACATTCAGCATCCAAAGGTCAGATAGGTTCTAGTAGCAACAGTCTCAAAGATAATAATTTCTTGAATAGGAGGATACCTTAGCTATCTCAATCAATCACATCGAGTTTGACATCAACGATCGCACCTTTGCACACTCTCAAGAAAAGCAGAATGAGCTTTCTGACATGCATGCAGCATGTCACGATGAATTTCTTGGGAACCGAGTTCTATTCAAGAAGGAACCTCACAAAGGCCTAGAAGGTGTTATTCGAGCAGTGAATACCAAGGGGGTTGCTCAAATCGAAGTGCAAGGTCTATTTGTGCATTATGCCATTCAGCTGGTTGATTGGCTCCTGACAGGCCTGTTTTTCCACCTATATGTATGCAATTTGACCAAGAATTATCTGGTTGCTGAAAACACACTAGCAAGGGTGACCCATGCCTGTATGAGGTTATTGACTTGAATGAGCTGAAGCTCATCCCTACAAAACATGTGGTCACTGATGTCAATCTCTTTCTTCGTCCGAGAACACCATCTCCTGAGCCAATGCAACAAACAGGTCAAGTTACAACTAGTGCAGCTGCAGCAACAGATCCATGGAAACCAAATAAGCAAGACTGGGAATCTTCCCCAACACAGACTGTTGCTCCAAGAATTCATAAGTTGAAGCTGTCACCATCATATTATAACATAATTCCAATAAAATTTGTTCTCCCTAGCGGATACACATTGGATTGCAGAATTAAGCAGATGTATTTCTGAGAATGCTAAGAATAAGAAGACAAAGCAGAGATTCATCTTGTTACTCCAGGTTCAGGCTCCCCATCATTACAATGCTGGACCTTGGACAGATAAAGTGGGCCAGCTGGTTGAGATCAATGGGAACCAGGTCAGGCTTAAATTCCTCAAGCCAGAAGAGGAGGATGGGAGAAAGAGTAGCAAAGGGTCAAACAAAAAAGCGAAAGTGGGTCAGAGTGAGAGTAAGCAATGTTCAAAAAGCAGCAACAATGACACAAACGAGAAGGAGGAGAAGAAGAAAGGGAAGGGGAGAGGTGGGAAGTTAAAAAGCCAAGAGAATATGTCAAAGAACAGGTCCCCTATCCATTTCTTGACTGGGTTGCTCCAGTCAAAAAGGGGCAATATGTCTATGTTGCTAAAAAAGGTCTGGAGTTTGGTGCATTCCATCATCTTATCAACATTGCCGAAAACACTTCTCTGGGCATGTGGTGGGGCAGCCGCAAGTATGAAGTACTCAAAAAGCTTCCAACAGCTTGGCTGGCTGCCATTCAGGTCAAGACTCCAAAAAAGTAAGATACAGGCTCACATAGATACCATTGTCCCTTGTATGCCTTCTACTCCCATGTATCGATCTTAACTTTGATTTGCATTCTGTTTGCTGCATTGCATTTTTGGACACTCACATCACATCTTTTCCATCACACCTTTTACTAAGGTACACTGTCATATAGACCACTCTCTTGGGGGACATTTTTAGAAGAGATTGTTATATGAAGGTTATAATTGTATGTCAATAATGCACATTGCTTGGACCAAAGTGGATCTGCGGTATTGTGTGGCCATGTGCACCGCCTACAGAAATGAGTTGTATCATTGTTCAGGTCCAACTAGTATTCCATAATGGGTATATGTTTGAAGGGAATATGCTCTTATTCTTGTTCGGTCTGGGCATTTGTGATTGAGTCCACTGACTTTTCCACTTCACACAATGCCATTGTGCAGTGTGTCGTTGTACAGACGTGCCTACTGTGCCACTCATGCAGCCACCTCAAAAGATCACTTTGGTTGTTCGCATTTGTCCACCTTGCTCACTATGGGCCAATTGCTTTTCAAAGACAAGGATCATCCCACATAACGATTCGATCTCACCAAACCAACAGATGGATGCAGAACTCCCCTCAACATTGCTGAGGAGCAACTGAAATTCATCCTAGGTGTATCATAAGTGCTTGAAGCATCAAGGAGGAAAAAAACATGTTCATGCATTTATGCTCTTCTGTGCAGCACCACCTAGCATTATACAAAATTAAAATTGAATGCTGATTAGATGATTGTAAAATACATGATGCAAAGCATGGACGTCTGGGATACTTTCTCCACCAGTTCTCTAAATTGGACGTTCAGAGTAATAGACCCTTCCGACATTCAGGATCATTGTTTCCACAGGCTAAATTGAGGAGTGGCAGGTGTTCTGCTTGTCTTTGGCCAGCAAGAGTCGACACCAGTGATGCACTGTCACAACATTCCTACAAAACTCAAGACTTCGAGTCTCAAAGCAAGCAAAAGTTTGAACTCTTGAACAGCACATATGGCTACTGAAAGTGCATCATTGATTCTCCTATCAGAGCTTAGAACCAGCCCTGAATGTACTTGCCTGGTTCCCTGATCGCCATTTTGCATATTCATTAGTAAATGGCTTGGGACATCAATTAAATGTGCTCGTCAAAATCAACACTGGTCACATGATAAACTTGCGCAGGTTGAGCACGTGGCTGCTTTTTTCAAGATGTTCAACTTCAAGATTTCAACCATCATCTTGAAACATTGGGACGGCATGGAATGCATCAATTGGTGCTCAGCATTCACTGGGACAATTTACCTACCTGAGACTCAATCTGGCATTGTGACCAAAGAATTTTGAAAGGTGCAGAGCTTGTGATATACTGGTCTTGAGCTCAAACTTTTGTACACCAGCTATGTAGTAGGATATTTGAAAGTGCCAGGTACCTGGAGATTAGTTGGGATTGCGCACCGAGAATTATCACAATGAGATGCCTACCTACTAGTGAAGGTCCGCTGAGCTCCATGCTCAGCCCAGCCCATCCTACTCACAGAAAATGACGTATGTAGGCATCGGGGTTGAACCTTGCATCTAAACTTGTCCCAAATCATTCCAAGTCATTTTGCTCTATGCTCCATTTTTTCAAGCTTGACTGACATCCATTCAGACCTTACATCTGGCCCCATCATGCGTGTATTTGGCTCCGATCTCAGGAACGCAACAAGTATTATGTGAGTGAACTCTCTTCAACTCTTTCCTCCTCGCTAAGGGGCGGGGGATGGGATGTCTTCATTCCATGGCTGAAGTGAGTTTCAGATTTTGATGGAACTGCCTTGTTCTCTGAATGATGTAAATTTCAGATTTTTTGGGAAGGACATCTTCATTTCCTGAACAAAATAAATTTCAGATCTTTGGATACATTCCCTGGATGAAGCAGTTTTCAGATTCTTGGATAGACCTACTTCATTCCCTGAATGAAGTAATGTCAAAATTTCTGAATAGGACTGCTTCATTCCCTGAATGAAGTAAACTTCAGATCTTTGGATGGAACCATCTCATTCCCTGAATGAAGTAATTTTCAGATTTTTCGGATAGCTCCATGTTCATTGTTCGCCATCCTTCTATCCTAGCTCAATTATCTTAGCTCAAAAAGTCTGTGCTTTAGTCTGATCCAGATCTCCTGATGTGGATCCTTGATTCTTTGATTGCCTTATAAAATCAAATGAAACCAGTCAGGTAGGTCTTGTTATCCCCCCTTCCTTCCCCTCCCTTTGCCTTTCCTCCACCTCTATTGCACTCATCTCCCCTGTTCTGTGACTTTGTATTTCCCCTCCCATGCTTCCCATAGAGCATCGTAATTTCTTAAAGCAATTCAAGGAAACATGTCTCTGTCTTTGTGCCACCTCTCCCCACTTTAAGCTGAACACTTGGGTCAATTCTATTGTCATTCCCAAGTATGTGGAAGAGTTCCCTAATGCTGACAGTGAGAAATGCAAGGTATGCCATTTTATTGGCATCATCAGTTTTTTATTTCAATTTCCCCCCCTAACTCTCCGTAGAAGGTGTACTGTTGGTTTAGAAATAACTGCAAGTCTCTGAAGCGACATTGCCATAATGCCCCAAGTGTCCCATCTACAATTACCAATGATGACTCCGACTCCAACTCAGGAAACACCATTGCGACTGCTTCTCCATCCGACGATCGGGAGATGCAACTCTGTACCCCAGGGATGAGGGAGCTTATCTTAGAAGACTACAAGGATGTTATCCTTCAGGAAGTCAGGAATCAAGATGAATCTCGATCTGGCAACCACCAGTTCCTATCCAAGTGGAATGCAGCCATCACACATTTCATCAACATATTGTCTCCTGAGGAGCTTTTGAAGTATCAGGCTAAGGCAGCCCAGCTTCAAGCTTGGAGCAAGGCACCTCTGACCAAGGAAGAGGTGCTCAGGTACGTGCTTATATGTCAGTTCAGTCATGCCGTCTTTCATGTTATCCAGGTAGCAGGCTCATCTTCCAATCAAAGCAAGCAACACCCTCTGGAAACTCCTTGGATGGAAACAAAAGCAACATGGTGATGGTCTTTTCTTCCTTTCAGTTGTGGTCCGCGAACCATCAAACTGTATCTTGGTCAAAAAGTAGGTTGTTTCACACTTGAGGCAGTACACTAGGTTGACATCTTGATCAGATTTTTGGTATCAAATAATGATGGGAACTCTACAACCATTGCTGACGACTTTCTCGATGCTTATGAGCGTTCCGTTGAGGATAAGTTTGAAACCCTTGCTGACACGTGGCTCCCTCGTAAGCGACTGTGTGATTTTCACTTTTCACTGTCATTTATTTAAATTGTGGACTCACAGGTCACAACAAAGATGCAGCACCACTTCTTGCCACAACACTGGGTGGAAATTGTTACATCTGACAATTTGATCCAGAAAGTGTCACGATCAAGGACATCAGATCAGCTATAATAGCATATATCACTTGGCTTTGGGGCAAGTTTATCCATTCTGCTACAACTGAGTCTTGATAGTCTAACAAAGAAGGTGTAGATTCATCAGGACAAACTGCTGCCATCCCCTGGCCAGCTCTCCAGGACTGTGGCACCTGGCAAGATTACCTAGTGGAAAGGCTTGAGCTTTCTGGGTTTGCAGATCTTAACCTGCTGTCGATGGCAGGAGAACAGGTCATGGCTTTAGCCACTGTGCTCTCAATTGATCACCAGCTGATCAAGTTCAAAGGATCACCATGAGTAGTGTTCCTTATTTTGATAGCCCCTATTAATATATCTTCCCCACTTCAGTCCTGCTTCTGCTTCCGCTATTACGTGTCATCCCCAGCTAGCTACAGAAACCACACAGGTGAATGATAACTCCTCCAGCTTGTTGTCTTCTGGCTTGTCTACCCCCATTTTCTCATATGTAGTAATTGAAGTTTTTCATTACATTTATCTAATCTTATGATCAGTAGAGGCCAATTCCCCACATCATCCTTCACCTTGCAATCTATGTTATTGGACAATGATCTAGACCCCACAAGTCAAACTTTGCCATTGCCATTGCCATCACCTCGGGGTCCAACCCCACCTATTGACATATTCTTTCTCTCACTTAGCTCTCCGGCTGTACCTTCCATTGCATCCCTATCCCTTTCAGACCACCACAACACTTCAGATGCCAGCATGCCTCCCCCTCCTCCTCCTCCTTCTCACCTTCCCTCTCCTCCCCTCCCCTCTGACATTCCCTCTCCTGTTCCCACCACTCCAAACACTCTGGTCCGTGCCACAATGCCAAACTCTCTTTCTGCCTATGTGGCCCACTGCCTTCAGACTCCCATCAAGGAGGCTTCTCATGGTCTTGCTGACATGCAGGTTGATTTGCCTGTAAGCAAGCAACACTCCCTCACCAATGTTTCCTTTGAGACTCCCACTAAATCTGTGGCCTGTGACCTCATGGATATTGACTTGGGGATCAACCCATCTGCTTCCCTCAATGATCAAAGCTCTGCTATGTCATTTCTGGCCTCTATGACATCCTCTCCTATCAGAAGTACAGTCCATGATCTCATGGACATTGATTCAACTCCAACTCACTGCTCTCCAACTCATGCCACCAACACAGCTCATCAACTTCTTACTATTATTCAGGCACTCAACACACTCCCTCCTCTTGACACCCTTCCATATGGCACCATCCCTCAAACACTCAAGGATGCAGAAGAAGGGAAAACATTATCTGGAACTGTTGGTGATGACATATCTATTGGTGGTGACATTGTTCCATGTGGTCCTTCCTCCAGCCTTTTCTCTGCTCCTGCTGATGTCAATTTGAAGAATACTACAGCCTCTTCCTCCCCCCGCCCTTCAGTGGCCTCTATTTCCTCTTTTTCCATTTCCCCCGCTCTGAAGAATACCCAACGTCACAAGCAGCCAACAAAGGGACCCGCCCGTGCCTCGAAGTGCATGCCAAAGCCCCCCATGGTTGCACCTCTTACAGGCAAGGCAGGTCAGCCAAAAGCAAAGCCTCAACAACAGTGAGTTCCATCTTTTGAAATTATGCTTAAGACTCACACCCATATCACTGATAGGATTCCTGTCAAAGATAGATGGAAGTATGTCGAGGGTAGTGATGGAGAATGACAGGATTAGGTTCTATTTCTAGCCATAGGCATGCGTGTTGCCTTCAGCTCCTCTATTTTCATTCCCCCTCAACTTTTTACTGCTCCCAGCTGTCTTCATTACTTTCCTTGTCTTGATCTTTCCTCACCTTCATCCATCCGATGCCTTTGCTTGAGTCCTGGGCCATGGCTGAGATGGGATTATACCTCATTTATTCACATGTTCTACAAGATACTGCAGCTTACACCTCTCACTGACTTCTTTCCTCGTCCTCCCTATTTAATGTAGCTTTATTTAGTTTTTGAAATTACAGATCTCCAATTGTGGTGATGACGGGTACAGCTACTGGTTGCAATCAATGTTCTACATTTCTGGTCAATATGAACATACTCTGTTGCAGATTCATCTTAGATAGTCCAAGTTGATATTGAATTGTGATTAATTCAAATGAGCAGCAACTTTTAACACATTCCTGATTAATCCCCACTGTCCTTTCAGGTTTGGTGGAATGCAAGATTTGTGATAATCAAAAACAGGTACCAGTCTGATCTATTTCATCTTCTGTTGCTGCACATAGCACTCAATGATCAATGAAAAACAGTTGAATTCTTTGACAATTTTAATCTGGCTGGAGTTGAGAAGATTAATCCGTGCTACAATCCAACAAGGATTAATCCAGGCTAGAATTGAGATTAATCCCGTTTAAAATCCAGCCAGAACTTAGATTAATCTGGGCTAAAACCCTGATTCTGACGGGGTTGTGATTAATCCAGGCAGAAATCCAACTAGAATCGAAATTAATCACGATTATAATCCATGCCTCAGATAGTTTTAGGATTAATACCATCTAGAAACCTGGCTCTAGCTGGAATCCAGATTAATCCTGCTTAAGAAAAATCCTGAACCACAACTATAGTCAAGGTGAGATTAATCATGATTGCTGAGGTCAATGCGTTCCATCAGGTGAATAAATGTAGGCAGCCAGACCGAGACTAAATGAGGGGTCAGTGAGTGCGAATACAATACAATGGAACAAAGAATGCGGCTTGTCTAACGAAAAGGAACCATTTTGTATGCCTTGTACCCTTTGACGGTGCGAACACGCAAATGGGCAAAGTCCTTTGAGGAGTGAGAGGAAGGAGTGGACCAGGCGTCCTTTTCGTCGCACCATTCCTCTGTCGAATGCTGTCATATTTTCCTCAAAATTTTAGGCTTGATGGAAGCAATATGCATGAGAACCACTGAAAAGAATGTAAAGTGACGTTGGAGCCATAATTTTACAGAATTCTGAGAGAGAATATGTCTGGTGGGTACATTTGTCAGAGTAGAACAGAGCTGAAAGCACTGGATGTTCGAGCCCGTGAGCACACAGCTAGCATGATTGATGTTCGCTTACACAATCTGTGCTGAGGGCATATGTCGCGTTCTGCCATTCGTTCCGTTCAAAACACCCCAATGTCCTCTGAGTTGAAGACTGACAACAATGTACACCGGGATGAAGAGACTCGACAGCTTGCAACAACACACTCTACTCCAGCATGGCTTTCAATATCAATAGTCCGTCTTACTCTGCCTCTGCAAGCCGTAACCTGACAACTGTGCATGCACGCAGCTCATGGGAACATCTCTTGTGATTGGGATACCCGTTCTTATGTTTCATAAGGCACGTGCAACAGCTTTTCAAATGTCACTAGATAATCCATCCCCTGCTCCTCCACGACGCATAGCACACCAGCTTCCCTCTAGATCGAAGGTGACTTCAAAATCCTCATCTTCAACATGCCGATTCCGTCCCTTACCCTCTTCAACCACAACTTCATCTACATCTGAATCGAAATCCTCCTCGTCAGAATGGGATTCTAATCCCTCCCTCCTTTTCGCCCTCTCAAAAGCCTCAACTTCCAATGCACTCCTTGCCGGTAAAGCCCTTCTCATTGCTACAACACTTGTCAGAATTGGGACATTTGGAGTTGTTTCCTTGGTTCAATATACGACAGGAGCCTACACTGTCCAGGATTTCACCCGTCTAATGCAATATTGGACAGACCAAAACCTACGACCGATCACAGATCGAATACACCATGGACCAGAGAATGAGGAGGAGAGAAAGGCTACTTTAGAGGTTGCTCCGTTTGGTGTTGGTGGTGAGGAAGAGGAATGGAAGTGGGAGGAGGCAAAGAAGAGGATGAAGAAGGCTTATGAGCAGGGTGGATTCACCCTTTGGCAGCAGGTTGCTTTACGAGAGTTAGAGGTTGAGGCTTGCGTTGAGCATGGAAAGCAGCAACGTGAGGTTGCTACTGAAGCTGCTTCACGGTCACGGCGGACACCATCGTAATTGCAATGGAATGCAGATTTAAAGTGCGGCAGAGGTGGGCTAATGATTCAATGTTCCATGTATTGAATATTTCTTGTGAGGATTGAACTGGTGAAGTTAGAGCCAGGTCCGGGTCTCTTTGATCTTGCGCAGGTGAAGTGGCTGGAGGGTAAGTAAGTTGTGTTACACTGCAATGCAGTGTAGTTTCTGAATGAGAAGACGGGCTTATTGACTCACAGCCCAGTCGATAATGACGTTGTTGTGAGAGCGAACATGTGCTCAATGATGACAGAACAAGCACAGCGGGAGCCGTCTGAAGACTCTGGAGTTTCCCCTCCATCAGGATATGCATGCATCCTCAGTTTGTCTACTCATGAGTAATCGCTTATTCCACGTGCACTTGGGGGCAGATATCATGATCAATACACTTCCTGAAGACACTCTGCTTGAAATCTTTCACATCTACCTCACACCAGTCAGCAACTGGCTTCAGCTCTTTTCGAACGCACAAACGACAATGCGATTGGTGTGTAGGCGCTGAGACATCATTTTGGTATCATGCCCCTGTTTCTGGTCAAGCTTCGACAATGTCAGCACACCTCTTCCTCGTGTTTGGCCTGGTACCATTGAGGAGTGGATTCATCGTTCAGGTCAACATCCAATCGAGTTTAGACTAAACATTTCACTGTTGCCGTTGGTATTCGAGGTGCCAATATCTCGGTATTGGAGGTTTTCTACCCGCCTTATGATGGTGACCAAAACGGCGGTGGATATGCTGATGAGAGATGGCCTGTAAAAGGATAGTCTGACGGGGTGCTTAATAAAGTAGTATCGATGGAGACTGCTGCAAAACACCTTCCAGGTGAATGGACATGAATGGTCAAAGCTCCTGACGGGTGTTCTTCTTTGAAGGGAGGGGGAACTGAAAGTATGACTAATTCGTTCTGCTGAGAGTTTGATTATGTAACGGGCATCGCTGTTTGAGAGAACTCCCGGTGTTGGCATAGTCAAGTTATCTTGACCTAGAGTAAGGCTGATTCCTGTGCCGTACTTGATGATACCAGCATCATCTAACTTCCCCAAAGCTATCACGAATACCCAAGTGAAGCCGGCTCACATAGCTGAAGGAAACAAAACCGAGAAGCAACTGTGATCATTGAGTAGTGGAAAGCAGAGGTATATGAAATAGTGGTCCTATAAAAGGGTCAAAATAATTGTAGTTCTGGTTATCGTTATACTTATCTGACTTTACCGCCTCTACTTATTTCGCATTCACAAACGATTTTTGAGACAGTAGCTCTCCATTTAAATGTGTGACCGATAGTTCCATGCACCATGAACTATGGCTTAATCTGACCGTGCCGCGTATGTTACCTGAAAACGATTTCCGGAATTTGTCCCTGCTGGCTGCATAACCCTAGTACGAGCTGGATTTCATCCATTGGTAGCAGGATTTCTTGTGCCTGAACATAGCCAATCCTGTGACGTGACTTGCGATTAACTGGAACCTCAGCTCAACGTCCCACTATACATTAAATGTGAGTTGACGCATGATGCCTACCGGGATAAGTGCCTTTCCGAGGTGCCCATACTTGCACATGGAGAGACACGTTTAATTAGGATGACTGCCTTTTGTCCATAGCATACTGGGGTGGAAAGTGTAGCCGTTTCATATAATTATATCGTTATCCACAATATTATGACAATTGTTCCACCGATCTAAGGTCTCAGCACTTGTCAAACCTAGCGCCAGAAAGACATACCAGAAAGTATTTCCTCTTCTTCCTCCTTGCCCTCCTCCTCTGCTGCCTCTTCATCATCGGGGTCATCATCTTTGTAGTTGTCACTATCACCTGCATTGTCACCCAGACCGGTCCTCCAGGCATAAAATTTCCTTAAACGGATGCACGCGCAGGTAGATCCTATCAATTTATTTGCGGCTTTCCACGTAGGGTCAGAAATCTACCTCTCGAACCCAACCAGCGTGAATATATCCCCCACCAAATCCCCTGATTCATACCATCCTGAAAAGTTGTTTGGAATCCGTTTATCAGCTTGGATATCATTGAACGCCTCATAGAACAGTTCAGAGGCTTTGAGCATCTCCTCAATCCCATACAATTCCTTAGTAATTCGACTTTCTAGTAACAAGTAGCCAAGTTGAACTGGTGTCAAACATCCCTCTTTATCCTCTATGTGGAGGTCACCCAATTTCTGGCAGGAGCAATCCATAAACGAAAGGTGTTCCCAGAATTCATCAACATCGTCGTTGATGTTGTTGGATATATTTTAAAAGTTAGACCAAATCCCATCATGATGGTGGAACTCAAGATAGAAAACCTCCGGATTGGGAGCGTCTATCTCGTCAAGTATTTGAAATCCATCAACACTACAGTAGAATCCCAAGCCTTTAATTATAGCAAGAGATGGAATTCGAGAGGTTATCTACCCAATGGAAGGTGTGGAAATGGTTGCAAGAGGAGGGTGGTGGCAGATGTACAGTGGCTGGCGATGGGAATCCCGCCAACCCACTTCGCGTGAGCGTCAAGTCAACCCGTCACATGTCTGCCTGAAATATTGCAACTAAACAAGCCAGCCAATAATTTCGCAACAGCCAACGACGTATGGCACTCGAGTGACTGGTTCGTGTAATTTACTTAAGTTACTAAGAGTGTCAAGGCCAGCTTCGTGTCGACAACTGAGGGCGAGTGTGTCCGAGACTCCGAGCCGTACCCGTGGGCCATGGGTATGTTCAAACACTCACCGTGGCGGACTTTAGTTTGGTAACAAAATGCACAAGTTCACTGCTCTCTTGCACTTCATCGTCCGACCCCTCCCCGCTCACTAACGTTTTGGTCACCATGATTCTATTCAACTCAATAGAGAACAAAGTGTGCGAGTTTCTGAGGTACAAAATGATATGCAGTTAACAGACAAACGGGGATTTCTGCGCTTCTTGACAATGTCCGTCGAGCCCGAACCCATTCCACTTTATCAGCCGCGATCGCATGAGGATCGGATGGATTATTCTATGTAGACTCATCTTAGCATCCCTTCCTTTGACGATATCAAGACTGGATGGCTCACCTTTTCTCGAATGCTAACATTATCCAAGGCTTCTAGATCTGTAACACAAATATTTTGTCGTACATAACATTCTTCTCAAACTTTTGTCCGCCATCATGAATTGTCATTGACACCATGCTCCAGTGATATGTTGGTAATATGGCACAAAGCCCAAATGTACAGTTTATCCTTGGATCAGAGGTTGATGTGATGCTCAGGCAGAATCCTGCCGTGGACATCGCGCCAACCCCATTCATCTCATGCCAAGGACATTCTCTATTCATTCTCTATTCTCCATTCGTCTAAAAAGTGGGTTTTCTCACAAACAGACCATTATGGCGCCAAACCGCCACTTACATCCAAACTCGTAATGGCCCCCAAGTAGGGCACGCATTATGTCCAACCGAAGAAGTTGTGTAAGCGGACTTAACAAAAGTTATCACCAACAGTCAACCTCAAACCCGAAGCCGAATAAAGGTCCAGCCTAGTGTAAGTAAGGGGCAACACGATCTAGGCTCTTTGCTGGTTCCAGTTACCTCATATCATGGGTTCGATTCCCACTGGGTACTCTCAAGATGTTAGAGACCTGTACTCTAGGGGCATTACTTTTGCCTTGTTCTGTTTGTCAAACAATTGCAAAATACCCATTCCTAACAGAAGCTACCCGTCGCTGAATGAGAAGTGGGCCGCATGCGTTGTCAGCCCTTGAGTAAGTTAGTATGCAAAGAATGTGGGTCAGTATCCAACCAAATTGGAAGGCGGTGTCTAGTGTGCGAACTGAAGGACAATTGGGAGAATTCAGCATATCCGATTTCCGAGCGAAAGCAGTGTCACAGGATATACCCAGGTTTAACTTTGGCGGAGCTCTCAGTGTACGTTTCTACCCTATAACGCGACTCTGATACTGCAGAGTAAGTAGCTTGGTTAATGGGGAGCACTCCATTCGAAAGGACGAGAGTCCCCAACATGGATGTCTGAGTATGGAAAGTGCAGGCATTTGCGATCAATCCTCTTGTATGCGACCGGCCAGAACATGCGCTGTACAAGATTTCTTGTGAAGGGTCTTGTATATCGTCAAGTCATAAAATTAGAAGATCAAGTTAAAAGCTGGTCCATAAAGAGGCGGATCCTACTTATCCTCCTATCCCAAGAGGTCTCGATAACCAACCATACGATGGATTACTGCACACTCCGGATTTGACATCAATGAGTTCAACAAACTGGCAAAGGTAGAAGCAGAAGGGGTCTCCTCAACACATACCAAACAGTCTGAAGATTAGCTATGAAGCTGGATGGAGAAGGATATGTAAACGGTACTAAGGCAGACGAAACTTGAAGCGACACACTTGAGGCTGGATCAGAGACGGAGATGGGACTCCTACCTTAGAAACAGCTGCATGTCGAAGATCAAAGAAGCTTTCCCGTTCCATAAGTCATTATCCATCGTCGATGAAGTGAGACATTCGAAGTGCAGCATTCTGTTTCAAATTCATATAAACTACGTGCCTTTGAATTTCCATGTACCCCCAACGAATTGGGAAGTCTTGCTGTCACTGCCCAAGATGTGCCAAATCTGTAACGTACTTCTTACTGGACTGTTTGGCCTTCAGAAACAGATGTTTCTCATAACGAAGAGCGGCAGGTACCGGTAGGCAGGTGCCATCACTCGAAGCACTTTAACTTCATATCCTATTATCCTTCTTTGAGCCTCTCGCAAGAAAGGCATCATTGCCGGTATATGCTTGGCCCTCCGGGCTTTCGGGAGAAGTAAATTACACACACACTACCAAATGGAGGGAGCTGGAATTGCGAACACCAGGGGTACATAGGTCAAGCGGCGGGAGGGACTTATAGTCTGCCTTGTGCTAACTTGTTAAGGTGTTGACCCTACAAAGGTCACCACTGATGACGGGGGAGTAGCTCACCAATACACGCTCCTTAGATTAGCAATCTGCAAGATAGACTGCTGTTCCCGTTCAGTGACAATACCCACACAGCCCTCCTTGCTCGCCCTCCTCGCTTTCATCCTGATTCTTCTACTCTTCCGCGATGCACAGGATGACGCTCTCGAGCAGAGCTACATCAGATGTCGTGCTGTCGGACGTGCTTACGGTAAAGATATACACCCAAATTATGCATGCGCCTCTATAGTGCAATATTGGAAGACGACCAACAAGTTCGAGGAGGGCTATGTGTAGTTGCGGTCCCACATTCCGTGGACGTACGTAGGTCTTGATCTGACTTCACAGCTATCATGCAACTCCACCGAGGGTACAGCACTTTTTACAAATGTTTTTTCCGTCCTCGTTTTTTCTGCATATAGGGTAATGTGTACATGAACGGGATATAGTTTGGATGGGTGTATAAAAGTATAAGGAGTAGATGAAAATTTGGTGGCACAGAGGGAGGGTTCACAGGAAAAACAATGACAATGACAAGACAGAAGGGGAGAGAGGGAAACAAACAAGATGAAAAATGAGGAAGAGGAGAGATATGAGGAGGTGTAGTAGATGAACAAATGACACAAGCGACAAAGCAGAAAGAAGAAAGAAATAATGCCACAAGAAACCAAAAATGAACCTCATATTATAGTATGCCACTATCCTTCAATGCATTCTGTAATATCGTCTCCCTCACGACGGCAAACACCAGTCTTACATTGGCTGTATCCATTGCCTGCGTCAGATGCGGATACACGCTTAGCCTTGCCCGGTTGGCCTGCATGAACCGCCAGAGGATGTACTTGTCAGCCTTGTTGATGTCCTCTCTGCCTGGATACTCGGGGAAGTAGCGCACCAGCGGCACTTTGGGCAGCTTCGTCTTAAAAACGTTAATCTTATTGAGGAAGAGGATAATGGATGTCCAAAGGAACCGCCGTGAGTTGATAATGGATTCAAAGAGGACGAGGGATTCCGGCATTCGATTCTGATATCATTCATGTTAGAGACGGTGGGAGTGGGGAGGTGATGGAAGGGGGAGGACACACCTGATTCCGCTCCTCGAACAAGACTTGATCGTACTCGCTCGGCACGGTGCAAAAGATGATGGACGTCACGCTCTTGAAACAATGTATTCACTTCTTGTGCTCGCTCCTCTGCCCGCACACATAGAACATGTGTATGCTCAGCATGCTCATCATGATGTTTAATTTCGTCTCTGTGATGCCCGGACACTTCGTTTTCGCCCTCAGCATGCCCGTCTCTGTGGGCACATATCTGGGCGAGCCGATCCAGAGGACCTCGGCAAAAAAGTAGGCTGCCGAGTCTATGAGATAAATGTCGGAAGAGTGCGCATCGAGGGTACGACTGACGGCGGCATCGTGGGTGAAGGTGTGGATGGCGGAGGCAATTTCGGGGGAGGGGACGTAACCGCTGGATGGGTCGAGGCGGTAGTCGAAAAATTTGTTGGCGAGGAGTTAGTTGCTTACTTTGGCACATTCTACACCTATTTGACGCAGATATTGGATGTTTCTGCAGAGAATCAGGTTAAGAAGGCGTGATGGGGATGGGATGAAAGATGCAACTGGTATATCGTTGGTTTGAAGCTCTCCAGCTCTGCTTGTGTGAACCCTTGCTGGTGTATGATCTTCATCTGCTTCACAATCGTGCTCTTCCCTGTCAAATCTGTCTTTAAGCGAGAAGTCAGAAAGAACAATAGGACAACTGACCTGATTCGCCGCTGCCCAGTAAGAGAATTATGCACTCCCGCTTGTACCGCTTATGATCCTCCTCGATGATTTTGTCTGTCGCATCGCTCCTTGCCTTGTCTGCGTCAATACTCCGATCACTCACGAGTAAAATCAAAACTCACCATAGCATCCTGCTTATTCTCAATCGTCTTCACCGTGATCTCTACCAAGAAATAATCATGCGATAGATAAGTAGGGAGGTGCGAATTGATAGGCAATCCCTCCCCCAAGAATTTCTTGTAGAAATCCTTTCTTGTCTGTTGACACATCAACACACACCAACTGTTCTCGTCTTCCCTAGGTCTATACACACGGCCCATCATCTGAAGTACGTCCATGATGGGATAATCGATGTATTCGATGTTCTTTGCCTTCGTACAACTGAATACCCATGATGATGACCATGTGACTCGCAACAGGAAGACTCCACGTGGTATCCTACGCTCATCGTGAATCTCATAAGTATGAAACAGGCGGAAGACCAACCTTTGAAGCAACTAGGACCTGAATAGCAACACTCTCAAATAAAAATAACCTATGCACAATCCTCTTGTCCTGCTTATCCAACGCCTCATGATAAAATCCAACCCCACGCTTCAACGAGTCCTTTATCTCTAACATATTCCAAATGTTTAACAATTCCTCTAGCTCGAGGTTAAGGAATCGATCAGGTTCGTCGTCAGCAGCAGAGTGTGTCAGGATGTCGTCAACTCTGAGACGATATTATCGACCCGAGGGTACGAAAATGATTACAGGTTTTGTTGGAGAGTATTCAAGGATAGCGAGGTAAGCGGGTTCTGGCATTGCAATTGTCAGGGAAGGAAAGTCAGGGATCGTGAATGATTGAATGTGGATTTCCATATTCAGCAGTCGTGTGCTAATGAACAACGTACAAAGTCTCTACACCGACGGAAACACTCACTTTGGCGAGAAATTGAAGACTGTATGGCTCTTTGAAGTGGTTCACTCTCCAAGATCTTCCGCATTCGTGAGTGAAACACCAAACGAGACAGTCCTCGTAGGCACCTTCGTCTGGAACGAGACATATCTTGTCCTTGAAATGACAACTT
>KQ961983.1:332406-350090 GCA_001563735.1 Leucoagaricus sp. SymC.cos | reverse complement strand
TCGTCATCGTCCCGACAACACATTCCATTGAAGAAGAAAAAAAAAAAACAACCCACATCTTCAGTACACCACAACAGACCAAGAACAAACGAAGCTCCCACCCGCGTAGGCGTACAAACAACAACGTTTGTCTTCTCCAACAACCTCAAATTCACACTCGTCTCCCCTGTTTGGGATAGGGTGAGTGAAAAGAATCTGCGAAGCCTCGTTTCGCGTCGTGTTTGGGAAGATAGACTTCAACTACTTTATTGCCGATGGGATTTGTTGTTCAGATAACGGTCACTCTTTCTTACTCCACAACCTCATCAACGCAAACTCTGCACAAACCGTCTTGTCAGTCCTTGCAGGTGCACCAATAAGCACATGTTCATCGGACATGTAAAGGGCTTGGAAGGTCTGCGTTTGGATTTTGTTGAAGGTGGGAACGGATTCGACGTAGATTTGTTCGAATTCTTTGTTGTGCGGTGCGGAAACTGGGAGAGGTTGGAGGTCAAGAAGAGGAGTCGGAGCAGGGAATTTGCCGGGGAGGATGAGGTGTTGGAAAGATATAGGGAAACGTGTTTCGGAGTGTAACCAACGGTCTGAGATGATGGAGATGTAATAGTTGGGAGGGACATGTTCAAACATGGGTACGGTGAGAGTGACGTTGTGTTCGTCTTCGGCGTAGCATTGTTGTAGGATGGAATTGTC
This sequence comes from Leucoagaricus sp. SymC.cos, assembly GCA_001563735.1. Lineage (NCBI taxonomy): Eukaryota > Fungi > Basidiomycota > Agaricomycetes > Agaricales > Agaricaceae > Leucoagaricus > Leucoagaricus sp. SymC.cos. Next base: position 349,400 of record KQ961983.1, on the reverse strand, counting down.
GTGGAAGAGAATAACTTCGCCATCAACGTCTTCAATGAGGATGATGAACATTTCAGCTCCACCATGAATCTTCTCGTCCCAATGGAAATCGGGGATGATAGAAAGGTCGACAAGGAGTAACAAGCGCGTGATCGATTGAACTTGAGCTTGAAGTCTATACGCAAACGTCATCAGCTTTTCCTTCCCCAAGGTTCAAATAACAAAACTCACTGAAGATTCGGGAAACTGTGCGCCAGTCGATGCAGAAGCTCACCAGTATTCTGAATCCAAATCAACTCTTCAATTCCTGGCGGTGTCAGGTCAAAGTATCTGTGCCACAGATATATCAGCAGAGTTATATGAGACTTCAAATGCTGCAACGGAGAAAACAAAAACGTAGGAATTATTTCCCTGCAGCTCTCCTGATGATCTCCATTGGTACACCCTTAAACAGTCTCAATGGCGCCATAGGTCTCCACATCGGAACATTGCTCATAGAATATTATATCAAGTCGAAGATGGAGAGAGAGGTAAACATTCTGTCCAGCAAACTGTTGTACGAAAACCATATCCGTAACAAGGACAAACCTATCCAACTTCAACTGTGAGACATACGCTTGCAGCAAAATATTAATTTCGCCGCAGGCTCCTCCACACTCTCCTTAATCGGTATTGACACCCTCTCCAACAACTTTGAAAGCTCAATCTTCTCCTACAGCACAAACACCAAACATCAGCACACAAACCTCAAACGAAAAGCAGCCGACGCGCTCACCTCCTGTCTAACAGGAATCAACTTGAACTCATTACTCAACGTGAAAACCCTAAACAACTCCAAACTCGACATCGCAGGCTTGAAGTGCTTATTATAATGCATCATCGAATTATACATCACATATTGACATGATTTTCCCCAATTCGGTACTCTAGAACTGACCCGAATCGCGCTCGTATTTGACGAGTTGAGGTTTCGAGGACTGCGGCTCGGAGTGGATGATGTCGGCTCGCTTTTGGATTAAACCTGGATCTGATTCGTCTTGATAGTTGATGGAGACGCCAGATAAGCCTGGGTCTTTGAGCACTTGGACGTACTTAGAGGAAAGTGATGTCAGCGTTTGAAAGTAGAGAAAGGAAAGAAGACCATACAGGTACGTGTATCCCAACCGCTGAACCACCTCATCCCTAGTCCTAATCGTCCCAAGCACAATCTCCTCGTTCTAATTATCCGCCAACCTCGACACAAACTGACTCTCAATTGGTGACTGCTGATTTAACAAACTCAAGTAATACTGCAACTCTTGATGATTCGTCATAATCACTCCTTCACCAAACGTATCATACTACGATCGTCCTGGGCGACCAAGCATCCCCAAGCACTTCATGAGCTTCGTCAGTCAACGTCTTCATTTGAAGACTAAAGTTGTCTCGAGCGCCTTTCTGACCCCAGTGGAAGGCCTTTAACGGAAACATCCCCTAGAACATGTCAATACCGCACCGTGACGGAGCCAAAAAGGTCTAGCGTACCCGAGATACACTGGAAAACTCGCCGAATGCTTTGTTGAATAATGAGTAGAGGTCATACCAATGGGGATCGTAAACCATGTTGGCTAAGCGACATTCTTTTGACCGAGATAGTGGGCAGAACTGGAAGAATGTTAATATGGAGAGTGGACCGTCGTTGCGGAACACACCTCGTTCGGTATAGCTTCTTACAAAGAGCATTTTATCCCGATTGGACACTGACAGTACCACCTCGCCCCATCTCTTCAGAAGTAATAGGTAATAAAAGTCCGTATACCAATCAATCTGTCTAGTTTTGAATGTCCGTCGTCATATAATTCTCCTCAGAATTGCTCACCTTCTCATCGTCATCCGGGTTTTTCACGAAATAATTTTCTCTAAAAACTACTACCTGGTCTTTTGCTTTACACCACCCCCAAACACCCATACATTTCCCACAGGCACTGTCCTTTCGTCGGACCATCCTCCTTCCAAACCTTTCTCTTGCCTTCATTCAATAGGGTATGTGTCGTTTGTTTTGTTTGCAATGGCCAAGATCGAGTCCAAATGGGTACACGAGCGGGGTATTCTGCGCCAGGTAAAATGATTGGATTGTTGAGGGAATATGAGAAAGGTGGAGTTCGGTATTGTAATTGAAAGAATACATGGACTTGAGGTCGACATATCCTCTATGGGGCTCGTTCCTCATTTGGAAGCCAATTATGCCTTCAAGGTTGCCAAGCTTGCAAGCAAGGACCTCCCACGTGTTTAAGAACGAGTCTTGAAGGAACTGTTGGATTGGAACACCGTCCTTAGTTTTTAGTTTTGGGGCGAATATGTTTCCCGCCCAAAATACGGTACTGCAATGGAGGGGCGAACAATCAATCACTTGGTTTCTGGGGACAGAGCACCATGAGACCTACTTTAGAGTCGAAGCAGCAAGCTTGTGGTATCCAGTAGGCCACAGCCCTCTCTCGCTGTCACTATGCCCACCGCCACGCATTCCGCCAAGCCATGCAGCGCCTACTTCTTCCAGAGCGTCAAGATCGAATCCCACAGCGTCGAGCGTCCACGCAGGTGCACCAGAACCGCCAGTGTACTGCGACCAAACGTCTTGGTGGAGAGAAATGAAAGCCGCGAGGCCATATTTCGGGAGAGAGAAGTTCACGTAGATAATTAAGGTATTCTTGGTCATAGATTCCTCTTCGTTACAGGGTCAGACGAGGAGCTGCGGAAATAGACACCTAGCAACTCACGGCCCTTCATGTTCAACGGCTTCCCATGTTATGAGGAATCGGACTATCGAACGTTAGCCGTGATTCTTAGACTAATCAAGGAGAATACTCACTGAAGGTCAAACCCCATCGCCTCAGCCTTGAGAAGTGTTCGTGCGCTTTGGACAAAGGGAAGGGGCGGCCAACGAAAGTTACCACTCTGGGATCCTAGGGAAAATCATCATCTGTGTGGTTAATTGGACTTGAAAAGAACATTGTTCGAAACCAATTCGCAACATAAGCGAGCGAGCAAGCGATACTCACGTTTTACTACTTCCTGACAAATTCACACCGAGTAGGTGAAGAATCCGCCCATAACCATCAACGAAATTGCGCCCCTTCAAACAAACCCCACCACTCGTCCCAGCAGATGACAAGTCATTAGCATAGGAAAACACAGACACTGGCTTGTATATAGGGTCTTTTGAAGGATGCTGTTTGGAGAGAAAAACTGATTTTAGCGAAAAGAAAATTGAGAAATCAAGTAGAACCGTCCCTTACAAGCTTCTCGGGGTTGTCCACCATGATAAAAGAACTTTCAAAGGAGAAAGCGGTGGCCATGAGATGGCCTGAATATGCCACGGCACGTCAACAACTTACAAGCTGGGATCAGAACGATGCGGCGGTCCAACACCTCCGAAGTTCGGCCCGAAGTGATGTATTGATAGCTTAATAGTTGCCGCTGATTACTAGTTTTCTGGATTTCAGAGCTCTCTTCACTACTCCGATTGGATTTGTTGGGATACTAACTTCTTGTCTGGGAGCTCTCAAGTGGCAAGATTACACGCCCTTCTTTTTCTTCTTGCCAGCTCGAGCGAAAGGTCTTCTTGCATGCGAGCTTAGGCTAAGTTGAAGGAACTGAGAACCACACTTTCTGGAAAAGGGCCTGAACATGGCGATCAATTTGCCGCGAAAGAGTGAACCACAAACGTCACCCTCGTCCACCTGCGAATCTTCTCTACTCTAACGGCTCAGAAGAACTAGATGCCATATGTGACCTCACCTCAGGCTATTATAACCTGTGATCAGTTCTCCCACTATGAGCATCCTCTCGCTGCCATCAATCCATCTTTTGTTATGGCGCAGGCAGTGCCCTGTCCTCAGTTAAGTTCGGCTGTTGTCACTGTTGTACTCAGTAATAACAAAAGGCATGATTAGCCGGAAATGCTCCCGGTACTACTTCCTTCTCTGAAGAACAATATAAAATGATGTTTCAATTGTCCTGAGTCAGACTAGACCTCCCAACCACCCCAGTATGCCACAATTGTTCCCTCTCATCACACCTGGAGCCTCCGTCATCGGCTCTTATGGCGCTCCCCAAGTCAAGATCGGCGACTCCAAGCTCATAGGAGCTGTGACTGGTCTTAAACGGGACTTCTTCGGAGGTGAAAGACTTTCCAATTCATCAGGGAGGTAAAGCCATCTTAACCTGCTTCAACGTGCAGGAATACCATTCGCCGAACCACCCCTGGGAAATCTCAGGCTCAGGCTCCCCGTGTTGAAAACAAGCCTTGATTCCGCGACCTTCGACGCATCCAATTTTGGATCAGTATGCCTGCAGCCGGTACGTATGAACCAAGCCCTCGGAGATCTTCACTAATGATTCAATTAAGAATGTTTCCCTGCCATTAGCTTCTGAGGACTGTCTGACAATCAATGTCTTTCGACCATCGAATTTCGAACCGGATGCCAAACTCCCTGTATTGGGTTTCTGTGATGGTTGATTTGCGATTCATGACATCACTCATTGGCATTGTCCACCCGTCCAGCTATCTTGGGTGTAAGTATCTACTCAAACAATCAAAACGACAAGCCGAGGATAGAAACATTGAATAGATACGGGGGCGAATCTCAGGAGGGTGCTTCTGCAATCTACAACGGGAGTTTAATCGTTGCCCAAGCCGCTGCAAGGGTGAGCTGTAACAGTGCGACGCTATTTGGTCATTTCTTACATGGTTAGCCCAGGGAACGCCATTGATATATGTCAACTTCAATTACCGCCTAGGCCCCCTTGGATTTTCCCAAGGCATTGAAGGTGTGTTCTCGCACATTTGCCTGTTACCTTCACGAGCTAATCCTTTTCATCGCTATATACAGCTACCAAACAAGGTGCACTCAACTTGGCACTCAAAGAGGAGTTAACAGCAACACAATGGCTTCAACACAACATTGGAGCTTTCAGCAGTGATACGACAAAGGTATGTTGTTCTCGTTTTCAGGATCACAAATCCTCTCAACATTTCTAGGTTACCGTATTCGGAGAAAGTGCAGGAACCATTATGAATTCCATTCTTTTCCTCAACTCAGGTCTCGAGGAACTTGCGCGTGGAGCTGTGAGTACCTATACGAGCATCTCCCCGCTTTGTCGCTTTGACATTGTTGCAGATATTAGGATCTGGATCTCAAGCAACATCAGTCAATTTGGGCCCGCACGCCGTCAAGGCAACTGGGACAATTTTGTTGCAGGGGTTGCTTCTTGTGGCTCATTGTCGACTACGGGTAACACGTTTGACTGTTTGCGACAAGCTAATTCGACTGACATATTCAATGGATTTCAGGCCGCTATCAGCAAGGCGCCAGAAGAGTTTGGCTTCAATCAAACGATTGAAGGGCCTGGAGGCCTTTATCCCGGTACCCCTTCACGGCTATTTTCCCAAGGTCACTTTGCAAGGCTGTCGTTCATTGCGGGAACCAATCTTGACGAGGGTAATTCAGTGCAGATCCAGTCCTATGATCTTCTCACTCATCAATTTGATCCCAACAGGAACCTTGTTCATTCCTCCTGATATTAACTCTGAGGATCAGATCCGCAAGTTCATCGTCGCAAACTTCTCACCGCAGATTGTTCAGCCTGCTCAGCTGGACGATGCAGCTACGAAGCTCCTTCAACCGTACCCCGATGTCCCAGCTCTTGGTTCTCTGTTTAATGCTGGCAATGATACTTTCGGGCTATCAAGCCAGTTCAAACGTGCTTCTGCAATGCGTATGTGTCTTTACTCATTTGTCTCTACTGGGGAATTCTGATTGTCCACTTAGAGGGAGACCTTGAGTTTCAATCACAGCATCGATTCTGGCAGCAAACAGCTGCCAACGCAAATGTCAAGACTTACGGATACCTATTCACATAACCACAACCAGATGATCCACGGTTCCTAGGCAGTAGGTCTATTCACTATATCTGTCCGAGGGATAACATTGATAGATGTTGAATTTAGCATTTCATGGATCAGAAGTTAACTATGTCTATGGAGCACCTACCGATCAATCAGCTTCATCCTTGAAAATAAGCGGATTAATGATTGATTATTGGGTTTCTTTCGCTACGAGCTTGACTCCGAATGGTGGAAAGCACCTTGAACGTACTTTTTTCCGTTGCTCCAAAAGTTCTGAACAGATTGTTGATGTGATTGTGGGTTTATTTGTAGGTCCTGAGTGGGAGCAATACACGCCACGAAATCAGAAGCTTATCCAGTTGAACGGAGATAATACGACTATGATCGATGATAATTTTAGGAAGGAGCAAATTGACTTTATTAACTCGATTCCCGCTGTGTTCATACATCGTCGAGGACTTTAGTGAAGAGATACTAACTTGTATCAAACTAGAAATCAGAATGTATGGGGGGGACTTGTAGTAGGTGAGCTATGCGTCGCTGGAAAAAGTTATCCTACTTGAATCACCGAGTGAAGACAAAGTGTGGTCGGACTTCTCATGTGTTCATTTTCGATATAGATGCTCCAACTCCTGTAACAGTACTGTATCATTCCTCCTTGATGTCATCTCCACATGGAATTCTCTCCTCCACGCGGTGAGTCCCATGAAGGACCGCTGGGGAGCAACCTGTCTGTGACCTCTTCGGGTTCATGGCCTGGCTTTTGGTGACCTCATCGGCCCCAAAACCACCACACCCACATCCCTCGCGTGGAGAGGGTAATAGACTCATATATATAATTCCTGTCACCTTACGGTCACATTCGGGATGGGAATAACTTGCCATCATTCCGTCATCCTAGGACCTCCTGCCTGCCGGCAAACTAATACCTCTCACTCAAAACAAATCATTCGACTTCTTTTCCTCGGATTTCTTGTGGACCTTGATTTGCCAAGAAGTTACCTCCACAAGGACTCACAATCATGAAATGCCGAGCAGCTCTAGATGATTTTGTCAGTTGAACTTGCTGTGCCTTGTGCCCTACGGGCGCGACGGGGGGCCCTTCCAGCCACCCCGAATAACGAGCCTGCCACATAAAGAGCCTGGTTTTGGCAGAGCTGCATTCTTGCCGCAATGAGGCTCTCCTCGCCTTTTGCCGTTCCGTTTGTGCTGTTGACTGGAAGTCATGCTACGCCGCAAGTCAAGATTGGCAAAACCACGATAACTGAGAGGGATATTTCGACTTTGCAGCTAGATTTTTTCGGAGGTGTGTTGCCGTGAGCGTTTATTTCTAATCTCTCGTTGACGTTTTCCATGTAGGGATCCCTTTTGTTGAACCTCCCCTTGGAAAGCTCAGGCTTCAGTCACCCGTGCTGAAGACGCATCTCGACATTAACTCATTCAATGCCTCGGATTATGGACCTGGCTGTCTTCAACCGGTACGTCCAGGTCATTTCTGAATCCTTCAGCGTCCTTATTCTACTGTTTCAGGCAGCGACGTTCCCTATCCAGAAGACTGTCTAACAATCAACGTCCTTCGTCCTTCTAGCCTCGCACAGAACGCCAAGCTCGCCGTCGTGAGTAACGTTATGAACAAGATGATCATCTTTTTTATAATTCATCGCAGCTCTTCTGGGTGTAAGCCTTAATACCAATTACCTCTCGAAAACAGCTTATGAGTGTTTGATGACAGTTATGGTGGTGGTTTCCAAGGAGGGGCATCCTCAAAGTTTAATGGAAGTGCTATCGTAGCCCAAAGTGTTGCTCGGGTGCGTCTACACGGCTATGTCCCCTGAAGTCTACTCGAGCTGATTAAGACGATGCTGACAGGGGACACCTCTCATTTATGTCAACTTCAATTATAGTCTCGGCCCCCTTGGTTTCCCTCAAGGTCAAGAAGGTACAGTCCTGATGGGTATTTTCCTAATGTCGAATTTATGAATTGAAGTATGACACTTCCAGCCGCCGATCAGAAAGCTCTCAACCTTGCCCTTAAGGATGAAATAGCCGCCCTTGAATGGGTCCAGAAGAATATCGGTGCATTTGGAGGGGATAATAACAAGGTATGATAAGACGACCACGATCAACTATGAATCGTTTGTTCTGACATCACGATCAAGGTCACTGTCTTTGGTGAAAGTGCAGGAGCAATCATGTTCTCCATTTTGTTCCTTAATTCACCCTTGGAAAACTTGGCCCGCGGAGTTGTACGTTATATCTCCCTTCCGACTCCAACGTTAATCACTTACATTTGCAACCCAAGATTCTGGAATCAGGTTCACAAGCCACTTCTTTCAATTTCCCACCACAACGGCGGGAAAATGATTGGAAGAATTTCGTCCTTGGAGTGACATCGTGTGCTGTAAACGCCGGCTCTCAGCATTCCTTCGACTGTTTTCGAAACGCGAATACAAGTGAAATACTTCCTGGGATCCTCAATGCCATCAGCAAAGCGCCGGAACAATTTGCATTTGATCCAACAATTGACGGACACGGTGGACTTTATCCCGATCTTCCTTCGCGTGTCTTTGCTCAAGGAAAGTGGGTAAAGATACCCTTCATAAGCGGGACTAATCTAGGGTATGAAGCGAAATTCCTTTATCTCTACTAGTCTTAGGGACTGACCTACTTGATAGGTACTTTATTTGCATTCCCTTCCATCAACTCCGAGGCTCAGATCCGTGATAGCATCATTGCAAATCTATCACCTCCTGTTGTTCCTGAGTCCCGTCTAGAGAACACAGTTGACAAAATCCTTCAACTCTACCCAGATATCCCAGCCCTTGGTTCACCCTTCATCACTGGGAACGAAACATTTGGTTTATCAAGTCAGTTCAAACATGTAGCAGCTATCCATACGTTTTGTTCGTATTTTCATTCAAATCATTGCTCCATAAGCTCTGTAGTCGGTGATATCCTTTTCAACTCACAACGCCGATTCTTCCAGCAAACAGCTGCTCGGGCTGGTGTCAAATCGTGGGGATACATCTTCACTCAACCACAAGCTGCGCAAATTCCCTCCCTTGGTAGTAAGTTATACTCCAGACCCGTTAGTTTTTGACATAGTTATTTATCTACTACACAGTTACGCACATATCTGAGGTCGTGTATGTCTATGGAATGCCTAAAGATCAATCACCTTCATCCCTCAAACTGAGTGCTATGATGATCGATTACTGGGTTTCATTCGCCACAAGTTTGAATCCGAATGATGGAAAGGGAATGCAGCGCATGTTCCTTATACTCATTTTGCTGCCTGTGCGGTATCACAAATATTCAACGGATTCATGATCATCAGGACCTTTGTGGGAAGATTACACTGTTCAAAACGAGCGCATCATACAACTCAATGGCGACAACACCACTATGATACCTGATACGTTCCGCAAAAAGTAGATAGATTTCATTAACTCGATGCTTCCCGTTTTCATGCATTGCAGGATGGCGGGGAAACCTTAGGTCTTTTCTTCATGTACGAAATTAGGCTTCGGGTACCAGTATCTTCTTGTGTGTCTCCTTGAATCAGTACAGTGATGTCCAAGTAAAAGACGTCAATGTAACATATTATGGACATCACTAATCGGTCTCTCGACCAAAATTAAAGTTGGCTGGGAGCCTCATTCGTCGTAAGTTTCTTTCTCCCGGATACGTAACACATCAGCTATCATTCAGAAAACAAGTATTGATTTTTGAAAATCAACTTCTGGACAATGTACCAAGCGGTTCCTTGGAAGGATGTTGTAGATCAATTGTACCTCATTTACCTCATATTCGACGGTGAAGGAATACTGCAGGAATTGAGTTGATGAAATCTATTTGGTCCTCCCGGTAATCGTCGTCAATCATGGTCATATTATCACCGTTCAGCTGGATAATACGCTGGTTATTCAACGTGTACTGCTCCCACTGGGTGCCTATTTGAGGCATTCAAACTGCGTCAGCAACAGGATCTCACACTGTTCTATGAGACACATACGGGCAAGTCCCTTCCCATCATTTGGGGTCAGATTCGCAGCGGAAGAAACCCGATAATCGATCATCAATCCACTTAATTGCAAGGATGAGTTGGACTGATCTAGAGGTGCCCCGTACACGTAATATTCCCCTATTCCGTGTGTGACTAGCCAACACGATTTGAATGATGGTTATCATCAACACTAGGGATAGGGGAGCTCACCGCTAAAGGAAGGTGGAAGTTCTGGTTGCGGTTGTGTGAAGATGTATCCCCAGGTCCTAACACCCATACTGGAGGTCATCTATTGCCAGAATCGACGCTACGAGCACATACCGATCAATCAGCTTCATCCTTGAAAATAAGCGGATTGATGATTGAGTATTGGGTCTCTTTTGCTACAAGTTTGACTCCAAATGATGGAAAGGGCCTTGAACGTACGTTTCCCTGTTGTTCTTGATGGTTCGGAGCGAGCTGTTGATGTGATTGTTGCGGCTCGGAGTGGATGATGTCGGCTCGCTTTTGGATTAAACCTGGATCGGATTCGTCTTGATAGTTGATGGAGACACCATATAAGCCTGGGTCTTTGAACATGCGGACATACCTGGAGGATAGTGATGTCAGCGTTTGAAAGCAGGGAAAGGAAAGAAGACCGTACATATACGTGTATCCCAACCACTGAACCACCTCATGCCTAGTCCTAATTGTCCCAAGCACAATCTCCGCATTCTAATTATCTGTCAGCTTGGACAAAAACTGACTCTCGATGGGCGACTGCTGATTTAACAAACTCAAATAATACTGCAACTCTTGATGATACGTCATAATCACTCCTTCACCAAACGTATCATACTATGATCATCCTGCGCGACCGAGCATCTGGAGTACATCTCGTGAAGAAAGTTCGACCCAGCGGCCTTTTTCGGGGTTGTAGGTGACTGTATGCGCGGGCAAGTTGACACCCCATGCGAGTGTGGCGGTACAGACAAGAACTTGGACGTGGCCTTCGGCAAAGAGGTCCTCGACGAGTGTACGATCTTCACATGACATTCCAGCGAGGCGGATGTGAAACACAAAAGGAGGCCGCGGAGGTTTCCGTCTTTACAGTTTCCGGATTATTCAGTCAGGATCTCTCGCGTCACGCCTTCGGGTTTGATGAACTGTGTGATGGTGTCCTTCTCAGCAGCGATGCCGCGAAGGAATTTGGTGGTCTTGACGGTTTCCTTTCGGGAGTGGATGAAGACGAGGGTTTGATTCCTCCCCGCTTGGTCAAGAACCTTTTGTAGCAGATTCTGTTCATGACCTGGTACCGTTTGATGGCCTTTTCTTCGTGATACCGATAAATTGCTGCTGGAGACCACAGGGACGATACAACACGCCGAAATAGAACAAGCCCTTCTTCTCATCGACGTGGAGGAAGATGGCGACGTCTTGGTAGTTGGAAAGGGTAGCGGAAAGACTGAGCCGGACGTGTTCGTTCGTCGGTTCCATCCGTCGAATCGTACGAGCCATGATGGCTTCGAGAACAGGACCATGATCGTCGTGTAAAGATGAATTTCGTCGATGATGATGAAGCGGACGAGGTTGGTGTAGGACGTGTCAGTACTCTTTCGCGTGATAACGTCCCATTTCTCGGAGTAGTGATAATAATCTGTGTCTCGGCAATTAGGGTTACCCTTTGAGAATCACCAGTGAGTTCACCAGCTTTAATACTGAAGACCTTGAGGCGAGCCCGGAAGTTTCCAACCATCTCCTGGACGAGGGTCTTCATAAGAGCAATGTAGACGATCTTGAACCCGTCAAGGTCAAACTCGCCAGTCTCCTCGTTTTGCCACTTGGCAAGCTCATTGAGGATCATGAGCATAGCACCATTGGTCTAGGAAAAGTAATGAGTCGAAGATAAAAGGTATATGCAAAAAAAACATACCTTTCCAGCACCAGTCAGGGTTCATCAGTACCAAATGCGATGGGGTAAAGCTTGGTTTGGACGCGGTTAAGCTGAGGAACAGTGAGGGCTTCACGAGTCCACGCAGGAAGAGATGAAATAGCAACGAGCTCGGCATCGGTGGTGGGCTTGGCGTGTACCAGACAATGGCATCACGATTTTTGATGCAGACTTGGGTGATGTGGTGGGATTGCTAGTCGAACAGCTCCATGAGCTGGTTTCCGCAGTCACAGAAACTTGATTCAGAGCCAAGAATGGTGAGCACAGAGCTAGCCTTGTCTGCGGCGGTGACCGTGTATAGATTTCTGAGACTTGTCATTAAACTGTCGATCGAGTGTGGCGAAACAATGTCCTTTTCTGCTTTTCGGCCCTTGTTGTGTCCTTCGCTGCCAACAACGAGCCCTTCCTCGATGATAACCTCGTCATCTGCATTAGAATCCATGACCTTCTTCGACGAATCCAACAGTTGTGCAAACTGCTCTCTGGTAATCGAGGCCAAAACACTCTCGACCTCAATGACACCTCCTTGAACGTTTGCTACGCTGCATCTGTACAACATCCTGCGCCTGATCTCCAAGAGCAGTATGCACAGCACACAACATCATCTCATACACATCCCTTGTCTCCAAACCCTCTCACTGCACCCGCCCCACCCTCTCATCCCCCCGTTCTCTCCTTACCACCTTCCTGAGCACCAGCCCCAGTGTTTTTCTTCTTCTCCTCCAAATCCTTCAGCACCGCTCGTTCAACTTTCGATCCCGTTTCTTTAGGGTCTACATGCCCCACCAATGATGTTGGCGTTCCATCTGGTTCTTTGTCTCGTCTTAGGAGTACTGAATGAGAATGAGAGACGAGGTAGCACCATAGTTGTAGCCTGGGAGATCTAGTTTCCCCGCTGGTCGGTCAGACATGGTAGAGAGAGTATGTGTGCGACTGAGAGCGCGATGGATAGACAGGTTGTGGTTTATTATGTAAGCACTCTATCCAATGTTAATGAACTCAGGAGATGGCAGATCCCCTTTGTATGCCTGTTGCTGACTTGGGTAAGTACCTGGGAAGACCAGTATAGATGGCTGATGACATGTATTGGAGAGGCTACGTGTAGGTCAACACCTGGCTGTTGAGAGTGTAGACACTGGGGAAATCTTGATTATTATCCTCAAAGGACTTGAATGTACCGTTTTGAGCATTTTTGGGCGTGTTGTAGGCACATCCAATACGATTGAGCTTATGTTTGCAGTGGTGCACGTCGTTGCGCTTGCTAGGGCCGCATGCCTTCAAGCAGAAAGCATTACTACCCATGAAACTTTACAACTTGTCAGTATATGCGCAAAAACATGAATTAGAATCAACGTACTTGTGCCATTCCTGGACCTGCACCCACTGTCCCTTAAGGCTCTGCAAAAACACAATCCCACCCATCGGATTCCCTCTCAAATCCGCATCACGGAGGATCCATCTCTCCACCATAATCCTCTCCATTCAAATTAATCAACGTCTGATCAATAAACCCAACAACCTGAAGATAATCAGGTGTCTTCATAAACCGAACACCTTTCAATCTGCTCTCGGGGATCAAACACATTCCACGACTGGGTTTCATACATCATGCTACCATTTCCCCTTCAACGTCGCCGACGGTGCTGTTGGGTTTGATGGCCACCCACAAACAGAAATCATCGACGTCGTTGATAAAGGAGGTTTGGCAGAGCAAGTCTTGGTTTTTGATTGTCAAGTTGCATATGGTGAACCCAACTTGGACACCATGGACTAGACCCATGCAGTGTCGATTTGGTATGGCTACGTCTGAGTGAGCATATGATGCATTGAAAGCAGAAGAGAGCACTCACGACGCCGGAGGGATACATATACCCAGTCTTTGAAGCTGAAGGCGTAGCAGGATAAGTCCCAGTAACCTGTGCGCTGGCCACAGCAACAGCGAGCACAGTGAGCACAACAAGAGTGGAGAGCCACAAGCCATTGAGGAAAAGAGAGGGTGAGGCCACATGAGCGGACAGGGCTTTGTATATGAAGAAACAACAAACACACGTGTTCCGCGCTAGCCTTTGAGTTTCCTCATCGTGCCATTTGTCCAGGTACAACTCGCAACACATGATAATTCAGTTCTACCATGTTACTCCCGGCACTTTGTGCTCTTGTCCTTTGTTTCTTGTCCATAGCTGTACCCTGTCACATAACAAGTAGTAAGACAAACTGAATATCCTTCGCCGTCTTGAACAATGAAAGAGTCAGACCCAAGTTATCAGAATGGCCAGGCCACTAATGTGAACGAGAATCATGATGCGAAGCTGATCACTGATGGAACGTCGACATACATTGACAATAATAATAAGTACAATAACGACACTAAAACTCAAACGAGGATCCAGGAAACCAAAAATACAACTAGGACATCCAACCTATCGACTCATCTTGAAGATTGGGGTTCGGCTGCTGGCTGCCTCCGGGGTCTACATTATGATCTATGCCAATGGAGGAGACATATTTCTCTATATTTTCTTGTGCTGTCCCCGTCCAGCTCGTGCCTTCCATCTGGCAGGCCTTCCATGACGGCATGGCACGCGTCGCCGCGAGGATCTCAGCAATGACATCTGCATTCATCATTACCTTACATTTGCCAGAGGAAGTGCCACCTGTGCTCGTCGTCGTAGGCTGATGCTGGGGCTGTGATTGCATAGAGAAGCTGTCGTTGTTGTTATCTCCATTGTCGGGTGGGCTGTCACATTTGAAGGAATCTGACACATTATCGAACACACCATCCGACATGATCCAGTCTTGCCAAGGGCCATCATCGGGCATGTCTGGTTCAATGGGTTCGAAGGGGTGGAATCCACGGACACGCATCTCATGGAGAATGAATAGGGATGGGAAAGGAGCATAGCGATCTTTGATGTCGAGGGCAATAGCTTTGCCATGGAATTGCTGAAGACTGGGCTTATTGGAATAGTTGACCAACACAAACTTCCGAATCTATTTCTTGTGAATACCTCACCCAAAATCAAGGACAAATCATACTCACATTGGGGACGAAATGTATGAAGAAATCATATGTATCGAACATGATGTGATGATGAATACATATAAGCAGGCCATCGCGAGGTTCATGTCGGGGATGGGCCTTGGCCTGCAAAGGAATCCAATGGCGGGCCTTGAGATTGGACCACTATATTTCAAATTAAGCTCAGGCAGGCTCAAATGCCTGTCCAACTTACAATGTATGGCTCTGAATCCCTGATAATGTGGCAATGCTGGAGAAGTATGGGATCAGCCAACCCACATATGATGCAGTGAAGCTGTCCAAGGAATGTGTCTCGTTGCTCAATACCAGTGTTGAATGCCGTAGTTGTCGATAAAACTGACATATCGCATTCTTCCCAGTCATATCCCAGGGGGTGGTTGGTTCGCTGGGAGAGGGAGTGGGATTGTGGACAGAGGCCCCATAGTGACTAACGCGGCAAGAGTGAGGTAATGTGAAAGCAGTCAGATTGCGTGGTGTTGGACATGAGGGGTTGTCGGACTTGGAGCCCAAGACTCGCTGATTACACTCAATGCACGTGAGCAGCGGGACAATCAAACAAACAAAGACTGAGGTGCTCCCTCAATCGACCACCCATGCTTATTACAAATCATCGATATATGTTTTATTTTATTTCGAGCGCGACATCATATCTGGCGTGGGACAATATAGCTAAGCTCAGACTGGTTGGTATGTCGCTTTGTCAGGACTTGGGACACACGATGGCCATCTCTACCAGCTTGTTGCTAGTTGGACTACTTTTGGATAGAGAAACATAAGGCTGAGAAAGGTCATACCTTCATAATGTGAATGCAGAAAAGAGAATTGAGATATTGTGATATTGGAGAAAGTAGATAGGTATCAATGTTCTAACCTAGTTGTGAGCTCTCTGAGTACAGTAGTAGAGAGGTAAATTATATGGATATCTGTATTCAAGGTAGTTTAGTAAATATAGAGTAAGTGCTTTTGCTGCAAATCTGTGAAACTAGGCTCATGAGTCACTATAAGATCTACTTTCTGGCTGCAGTCTGGTGTGAGTTTTGAGCAGGAGAAAAAGTGAGGCAAATATTCAGTATCTTGATTTCATACTTTTGTTATAGTATTTGTGAGTTGGACTAATTTTTCTGATTTTGTCTTTTTGTTGATTTTTCTCAGATCTTATTAGATAATAGGTTGGAACACAACTGATATTTTATCCAGTATCTGATAGATGATAACTACTATTAGCAAGTTGTAAAGAGAGTCTAGAGATGAGGTATAATTCAAAGAAAGCAGACTGAGTGGAGGTGGCAGAAATTAGAGGCTGTCCATATAGCTAGAACTAGAATATAAATATAGAGAGCAGAAAAAAAAAACAGAAAAGGAAATTTAATATAAAATAGCAGTTAAACTAAATCAAAGGCTTTGATGGCATTAGAATTGGGCTTAGGATTAGTATCTGGTTTGAGTTTAGACCTGTAAAGAGGTTAGCAGTCCAATAACAGATATAGCTTTGGCTATCTCAGACTTACTGTCCTTTTTTAGCCCATGAAGCTAAAGTCCTCTTTAATTTTTCTAGCTGTAATTCATTGCCTTCTTTGTAGTAGTTCTTGGTCAGAATAGTCTTGGTAGTTTCATAAATATCTCAACTAGATTTGGCACTGAAATCAACATTTCTTCTATATCCAAGGTCTTAGTATTCTGTTAATGCATTTTGAACCTATAAAACCAAATCAAATACTAGGTGTTATAAGACTAAAGTTTTACTCACAGCAGTCACTACTGCAGCAAGGCAGAGAAGGGGAACAGTTACTTTGAACAAATCAGGAAATAAAGCTGCTAGAACATCAGAGTTGGTAGAGTAGAAAAAGTCCAGGCAAATAGCATGGATAGCAGGATGAACAGAGTTGTTTGTCAGACCCTATATGAAAAACCTCAGATTAGCACCAATTAAAATATATAATTAGCTTACTGAAGAACCTTCTCCATGAGTGTGAAATATATATTTGTCTAGAAGCTTAGAGACTTCAGTTTGAACAAATTTATAGCAACCAAGCTAGTTTCCTTCATAGTCTGCAGCAAGTGCCTCATAGTAAGAAGGAAGTAAAGTTATAGCAGTCTTCTTTATAGTGCCCCAGTATCGAGCACCCTCTTTTTTTTTTTTTTTTTTTTTTTT
>KQ961983.1:292380-305127 GCA_001563735.1 Leucoagaricus sp. SymC.cos | reverse complement strand
AAACCAACCAAAAAAACAAAAAAAAAAAAAAAAAAACAAAAAAAAAAAAAAAACAAAAAAAAAACAAATAAATTTTTAATAAAAAAAAAAAAAAAAAAAAAAGACACCTAGGAGATGCCAGCAATTTTGGTGTCCCAGGAGGTTAAGCAGAAGATCACTGACTCCTTGGCCCTGTCTGTACTCTGCAATGCTGCAAAAATGGATCTCCTTTTGTCCATTGGACTAGCAGTGATCTTATATCCCTCCTCTCCCTCTATGATGATCTTCATAGTCTGGGTATCAATCCTGAATCTCTTATCCCATAAGACATGATCAATCTCTTCAGCCCCCTGTCCACTTGCAAGAAGTTCTCCCATCCCAGTTTGTGCTCCAATTGACACAGCAGAAGCAATTGTTCCTGTTTTAAATAAAGCTGTCAATGATCATACCAATGGAAAAGTTGGATCAGCATAGTGGAAAAAGTGAGTAGCAACATTGCTGTTGTCAGGAGGTGAATGGTGACATCACTTTAGCCAAAGTTGAGCAAAGCATATCACAGATTGCAGTTGGTTCACTTACTTTAGCCAAATGCACTTCTGGAAATATCTGACCTCCACCTCAAAAGATTCCTGGTGGGGCAAAAAGTGCACAGTCAAAGCTACCAATGCTAGATATGACATCTAAATAATCAAGATTGTCAGAATGCACAAAATTGACAATGAGGCAATACACATAGACTCATGCTAGAAGGTTAACAAATTTATTTGCATCAAAACTACCAACAACACCTTCCCAGCTCTGCACCACAGCTTGGAATACAGCAGCTGGAAGCTGGAGCTGGAGCACCTCAAGCCTGCAAGTGACAAACTCATCTGAGTTGGTCAAATTGAATTTGATAACAAGGAAGTTACTGGAGTCTATTAGCCATGATCCAGGTGAGACAAGGACTGGACATACTTGTCAAGAGTATAATCAAGCAGTAAACTCTGGTGAGGAGGTCTCCATGAACAAGGTCTACATAGGGTCAGATTCAATGAGCATCAGGCTTGGCTACCCATTCAACATATCAAAACTCACCTGTATTTTCTTGACCTCAATGTTCGCCAAAACCAGCAGCTACTACTCCACTATCTGTCAAAATCCTGCTAAGCTGAGGTGGTCACTCTCCTGACCATCTTTCATTAGGCTCATCAAAGGACTGTGCCTAATGCCAGCCTTTCCCAGCATCTACTCCTGGATTTGTGACATTGAGTGTCCAGTTAGACCTTTAGAAACAAGAAAGAATGAGTATAGCATCAACAGAAAATGAAAGAAGACATGTAAAGCTGGAGGTGACTTCTTTTGATATTATCTGGAGCAGGTCTGTCCACATTGACTGTTCATGGTATATCTCAAGGAGTACCTTAGAGCGGAAGCTGCACACCACTCCCAGAGGCAGGTATCAAGCTGATGTCTGTATCATTGTCTGGTTGGGGTAATTTCAACTCAAAGAGGACATGGCAACCATGCTTTCTGAGGCTGGAGGAGGAGAACTTTGGTCAACCACCAGAAGTAGCCACTGTCTTGAGGTGTAAATTGAGGCATCAGTAATCATAAAGGATGATAGGGAGAAGGTATTCCTAACAATCTTGTTGGGCTATGATCAGTCATACACAGTCATGTTTGTGTACCTTTGAACAAGCATTGTGTAGGGCCATCCAACTGTCTGCATCATGGGCATGGATGTCAGCTCTGCAAGGAACCAAATAGTGTACAATGCTCATATGGCCATTGAGTGCTACTCCATGAAGAACTGTCTAGATAGATGTCAGCTCACTATGCACAAAGCAAGATGTGAAACAAAAACACCTCTCCTTCCTTATCCTTGAGGTTGGGCATACCACCACAGTCTTCAATAACTACCAAGAATTAATTTTTGAGTAGAGTGCAAATAAAAACAAAATTGCTCACACCATTGAACAACTTCTGCAAATCTCTGACTGGAGGCTGCATGAAGTGCTGTAAACCCTGTCCTCATTGATGCATCATTAGCCAGACTGAACTGCTGAAGAGTGTAACTTTCAACTGCATGCTTAAAAAGTCTTTGAAGTAAGTGTAGATCACTGCTGGAAGCCATAGCATAAAGTGACCCTAGCTGGGCTGGAGAAGGAAGGCTTGGGGGATGCAGTGCTTGAGATTCTGACTGCAACTCCTGTAGATGAGATTCAGCAGCAGTTTCTGGGCCTGGATATATCAAAGGGAAATAAAGTGAAGGTGGAATTTTAACAAGAACAAGAAGCTGGAGGGCACTGCAAGGTAATTGGGAATGACATCTTTTATGTGAAGAGTCTGGCACTTGGCTGTCCTCAATGTGCTCCATTAAAGAAGATTGTAAGAGTGCAATTTGAGTTACAACAGTGGTAGTAGAGACTGGCATGGACTCTGTGTCAGAGATCAAGTCTGTTCCAGGGTATACAAATGCTCCATCCTCTTTGTCATCATCACTCTCAGCCTCACTTTGCTTATTCTTAGAGTTGGGTAGATGAAGTGCCTCTTCTTTACCATGCATGAGATTCCATCTCTCATTCTCCAAATCCTCATCCTAAAACAACTGACATAGTATTACCTTACTTTTTGTGGCCATAGGAGGAAGCATACAAGGCATGGGCAGACATTGAGTGACAGTTGTGTGATGTGGACATCTGATAGGACATCTTTTCTGTATTACCTGTCCTGACATTTTGAGATCTATAGTGGGGATAGTATGTGTGTGAGGTACTTACTGTGGATACTAAATATTTCTCTCTGACATAGTGAGAGGGTGATGTGTTAGACTCTATACTGTCAGTCAGGATGACTAGGATCAAGATCAAGAGCTGGCAACCAGGTCAAATAAGCATTCAAATAGACACATCACATGATAGTCACATAATGCTGGGGCTGTGCCCAACTTGATCAAGTTGTAAACCCTAATCTGGAGGCACACAGTGATCAGTGTCCTAGATGCACACACAAGGGCTTCTCAATCTTGGCTTTTGATAGCCATACCAGATAGCTGGTTGGAGGCAAAGTGGAGAATGTCCCATTCAGTCGAGTTCCACAGAATGTTACTCATGGATTTTGGTTGAATATGCACAACATTGTGTTGAAAAGGGAATGATTCAAATACACTGGGCTAGTGAGTCAATAAGCTAGCTGTTCTATTGATAGCTTGAGCCTGTTCCCCAGCATTCTCACAAGTGATCTACCCCAGTTTCTCAATGACTTTGGATATGCTCTGGAGAAGGAAGATGTTCTTTAGACAGCAAGAGAATTCATCTCACATAATGGCCCTCACTAGTTTATAAAACAGTTCATGACTGCCTCTCTATGCAACTGTGCCATACTCTCTATTAGACTCTCACTTGGATTGTAAAATTTACATGTTTTCATGAATTACTCAAGAAACCTTCTGACAGTAGTGTTTGCACAGATTTACTATTCAGCCAACAATCTACCAGACTCTTGTATTTACACATATTTTCAATTCACTTGATTAATGACCTAGTAGCCCAGTGAACAGACATGTCATATGATGCAGTCACATGATGCTGGGGCTGTGTCCAACTCAATTGAGTTGTAAACCCTAATCTAGAGACATGCAGTGATCAGCAGTCTAGATGCATTCACAAGAGCTTCTCAATCTCGATGATAGCTATGCCAGACAGCTAGTTGGAGGCAAAATGGAGAATATCCTGTTCAGTTGAGTCCTGCAGAATGTCATTCATAGATTTTTGTTGAATATATGCAATATTGTTAAATGTGTTGTGAATATCATCTAAAGATTGTGATATAAGGAAAATTTGTATGCACAGAGGAAGATTTGCAATATTTTCAGAAAGAATTCAAAGATGTTAGTATAAATCTGTATCACCACTCTCATCTAATACATTAATTATTATCACACCTCTTTTGCTTCTGAGAATTTTTAAAGGCTATTAGGTGTCTTCTTGGTAAGTAGAGAAGGAGAAGGAGAAATAGCTGGTAATGTTCACACACCAGACTTCTATTTTGAAGGACAATAACACAGATTCTCTTAGAGTTAAATTTGTCTCTTTACTATGTAGAGACAGAATTTGGGTTAGTAAAGAAATAAATAGATACAAATAGAATTAACTATCTTTATCTCCTACTATCAAATTTGTCATATACCCTCACTTAGATCTACAGTTATTTCTTGTTAACACCCAACTCCTTCTAAACTCAGAAAGCAGCTAGTTGCTACCACCATCTCTCCTCATGCCAAAAACTGGCAAAAATAGTACTGTAAATCTGGAGGAACAGGCTCTCTGTCTACAATGTGAAAAAGCATTTGATAAAGTGTCCTCAGTGCTAAAGCACATGAATACTCCAAATTCTCCCTGTCACTCCCTATCTTTTACTCAACAGCTCTCAGACCTCTCAGCAGCTATGGCTACTACAGACCAAGCTTTTAACAATTTTGACAAGGAATGGACCTCAGAAATCAGCTCTAGCTTTCAGTCAGACTAAATTATGGAAGATTTACTTTCAACAGAGGGACCTGAGATGCAGAAAACTGGATATCATGTAAAACAGCACCCTACTGCTGCTACTTTAATTGGAAAAGGTCTTTCTTTTATGGATAACTTCAACTCTGATGGCTTTGCCCACTATTGAGCAAAAAATCTATTTTATCCTTTTGCTTCTTGTAAAGAATGGGAGCTAGCAGCCTATTTGTTGAAGT
This sequence comes from Leucoagaricus sp. SymC.cos, assembly GCA_001563735.1. NCBI lineage: Eukaryota > Fungi > Basidiomycota > Agaricomycetes > Agaricales > Agaricaceae > Leucoagaricus > Leucoagaricus sp. SymC.cos. The sequence goes on along the minus strand of KQ961983.1, from coordinate 300,425 downwards.
CAAATCTTAGCATGGCTGCAATTGACAAATTCTTAAAACTAGAAATAGTAAGCAGTTGAGTTTCATTCAAGTCTAGATACTCATAAAATCTAGATCAAAAAACTTTATTTATATTTTCAGTCCTCAAATGACTTATGAAGCAGGAGTGAAATTCTTCCATCTGGGCCTAATTGGATGTATAAGCAGATGACTACTACATATCCAACTAAAGCACCAATCCATCTATATTACTGAGATCCAATCAAATGTCTGGAGTCATTACTTCAGAATCCTCTAATAAAGGACCACCTCTATTATACCCCCTTTCAGCTTTATAAAACTGCTGGAACATTGACAAGAATATATACCAAATGGCTCTCTGAAGACTCTGCATAGTCAATGCAGGTAGTTTTGTTGTTTTTTATCTTTGAAAAATTCTCATCCAACTAACAGGACCACCTTCCATCTGGAGCTACTCTTTTAGGAACAATTTTATCCTCAGACAAGACCAACATTTCAGTAATGACTGGAGGAAAAGTAGCCCATCCTCTTCTGATCAGCTCCTCAAATATTTCAATAGATTTTCGAAATAAAGCATCCAACCATGCTTTTCAGCTCTTAGCTCTTCTTCCTATTCCAAAATTTCTTCATCAAAAACAAGCTATTCATAGCCTTCTAGAAGCTTGTCTCATTCATGAATGCCTAGACATTGTTCTAGCTCTATTAAAAAAAGCTGCTGAAGTTGGAGCAGTTCTTTCAGACTCTGTAGGAACTGCTCATTAGTACTTTACTCCACTTGCAGCCTATATTGTGAATACTCCAGAATGTGCTCTCATTGCTTGTGTTGGTGGCAAGACCTCATCAGTCACTATGGCTACTTTTAAAGAATTTGGTAATGCCACTCACTATCCTCCTAGACTAGCAACTACAACTCTGCAAACTCTTTCTCTTATTGAAGATACTGTCAAACCTTAGAATCTAGATGCCTATAAAAAATAGCTGCATCCTATAGGCTAAATGGAGTTCACAGACCTTTTTGGAGAGATTGGTCTCTAGCTGAACCTTCTACCTTTTTAACTCCAGAGCCACTGCACCACTGGCACAAGCAATTTTGGGACTATGATCTTAAATAGTGTTTGAATACTATAGGACCAGAAGAACTAGACTTCTGCTTCTCTATCCTTCACCCTCATACTGGTTATCAGCATTTCAAAGAAGGAGTCTCTACTTTGAAGCAGGTTTCAGGTCAAGATCACAGAGATATTTAAAGATACATCATTCCCATTATTGCTGGCACTGTCACTCCATCTTTCCTTATTTCTATCCAATCTCTACTCCAGTTTAGATATTAGGCTCAATCACCTTTTATTGAAAAACCAATTCACAACAAATTAGATAGCTTGCTTCAGGAGTTTCATGCTCACAAGCAGACTATTCTTGATGCCAAAGCTAGAATAGGAAAAAATAGACCTTTAAATCACTGGAAAATACTAAAGTTAGAATTTTTACAGAGTGTCACCACCAGTATCAAAGCAAATGGTGCTTCTTGTCAATGGTCTGCAGATGTGACAGAGCATGAACATATAGAAGTTGTCAAAAAGCCTGCACAAGCAAGTAATAACTATGGATATGAGTCTCAAATCTGTCACTATCTTGATAGATTAGACAAACTAGCAAGATTTGATCTTGCTACAGCTATTCAGGCCTCAAAAATCTCTTTTCAACCATCTCCTGTTAATGGATTCCAGATGGCCCAGGACATTCTCTTAGAGGAGTCTCCTGAAAAACTATCTGTTGCCACCACTTCCCAGCTTTTAACAGTTATTAGCACTGTTTCTCAACTCCCTGGTTCCACAAACCTAGTTAATAGTAAAGCCACAGACTATTTCTATCAAGCATCTCTTCTAGCCTCTGGAAATATTCCAAACTCTTTATTCTCCCCTTGCACAGCACTTGCATCCTCTAATGTAGTTTACCATCTTTTCTGAGATTCAATTTTTTGACAATTTTCTATTTCTACCATAGCTGAGAAATTTCAGCTTCCAGACCTTCTACCTGCAATTAGAGACTTCATAGATAGACTTCAAGCATCTGGAGGCTCAAGCTTACTTTCTGTTGGAGGTAGAAGAACAGCTGGAAAAGATTGCTCACTTCCAGTTTCCCAGCTTGAGGTTTGGGACACAGTTAGACTTCAAACATATTCATGCCATCCCCCTCACTATATATTACCTTCTACTTCACTCACTGCTATGCCTCCAACTGAAGAATGGCCTTTCAGCAAATATGATGCAGCTATTTTTACAGTTGATTCTGCAGCTTCATAGCCTAAAACTGGACTTCAAGGTATGTAGACTCTACTCCCAGCATTTTTAAAATAAACAATTTTTACTATAGGTCATGTTGTAGGCAGTTTGCCACTTATTTTTCATATCCTGTCTTCTGGACCAGCTGAAATACCAGGAATTACTGACCAATTTCTGGTCTATGTTTACCAATATGATGTAGTGCCCCAGCAGATACTGGGATTGTCTGCTTGGGGGCCTTTTCCAGAACCTACTACAGGTCTTTACTTATTAAAAAAGGCTCAAAAAGCTAGTAGAGATCTCTTGGAAGATATACTTCCTCTAAATCAGATCAGAAGCATAGTTGACCTGGTTCCTAGCATGGGAGCTAAAGCAAATAGGAGGTTTACAAAAGAAAATGCTTTATATTTTACAGAAGAAGTTTGGCTAAATACTTTTTTTAATAAAGAGTTATTTTTTTCTTTGTCATAAAATAGTTGAAGCTTTTACAACTCTGTACCAACATAGTTGCACTAAAAAAAATAATAGTTGAGAGAGACCTTAATTTAGAATAGGCTCTAAGTTCTAGAAATTGCTTATAATAGAATTACACACTATTTAAAAGCTACTAGCCCAAATATAGTAGCTACAAGTAGGTCTCTAGCAAAAGCTGCTGATATGGAACTCTATTCAAATGCTACAGCTAGCTATGGCCCTAGCAGAGCAGCTATACAATTAAATAAGGCTACTACAAGAAGCTATAGCTATAAAACAGGACTTGCTGATGATCATCAGCTCATCACTTTATCAACTGTTACTGAGTCAGAGGATTTACCCAGCAAGCCCAGTGGCACATCCAGAGCCACTGCCAGTAATAATAGTCAGGCCATTGGAGCAGACATTGTGCATACCACCAGACTTGAAGAAGTTGGCATGATTAGGAACACTGGAGTAACCAATTGATTTTGTGGAACCCCTGTTAGTGAGGAAGATGCATTTTCCTGGGGTCATGCTGGGACTGTGGGTAATAACAGAGCTGCCATGGCCTGTGCCAGTAAACCACACAAAATCAGGGAAGCTGCCACTTGCAATTTGCTGAGGAAGCTATAGAGATTGCATGTGTCCTGGACTTGTTACTGTTGCAAGTGCTGCTGCTTGTGCTTGAGATTGGAATGCAGTTGTGGTAGAAGCTGTACTGGGTGTATTTCATGTTTTGGGGGTAGGCATGTTGGTAGTGGGAGTAGAAGAATGAGGAACACCAGATGTTGATATTGAGGCCACTGATCCAGCTCTTGACCAAGAAATTGAGAGTTTTGTCAAACTAGAAGAATTTTATTTCTTCAGTATAGGTTGAAGTAGTAACAGGGATAGCATTTTATCTTTATCAAACACCTTCTCTCCTCTATGAGTGCTTTTATGGCAAATAGACCCATTCAAGAGGACATCATTTTGGGGTGTAGTAAGAAGAGAAATGCTCAATAACAAAGCCATCAAAGGAGTGTGAATTGTATCATCTGAGTTCTAGTTGTGCTTATTTCATGAATCAAGGATGAGAGTTTGGATTTGATGGAGAGAGGACCAGCACTACTTGTGCTTATCCTCACAACTCCGTTCTTGCCAGGAGCCAAAGTATGACCATTCCAAGTACTGGGTGGCCCTTGCCTTTGCATAGACAAGATTGTTCTTGACCTTGTCACTATTTGTTGTCTCCATACACCCTCCTTGTCTTCAAGAATCTCATGATAAATTGGAGGGGGCCCCTTTGAAGGCTGACAGAGGTAGAGAGGGCTTTTTATTCAGTGAAGGCATCAACAAATCAGAAATGGGGTGATTTAAGGAGTCATCCATTGGGATCAGTCTCGAAGCACTCTTACTCCAACTTCTGGTGCATAACAATTGTTTATAATTAATGCCCTTGGAGCACACAGCATGCATTTCATGATGAAATTCTTGTGCATTCAGCAGCATGTCTTCTATTAGAATTGGGGGTGAAGGGTCAACAATGGGTGCTTTAAGTAGAGTGAGTAGAGCACCAACTATCCAGGGGAAGAAAACTTACAGGTGGAAAGAACTGGTGATGTCAAAGGCTCATATGATGCTGACTATAGCATTCCAAATACCAAAGTAGTAGATTGGCCTGATGGAAGAAGGGGAGATGCAGCTGGTCAGATGCCATCTCAGCCTCCTGGTTTTCAGTCATGGACAGTGGTGATATGAGGGTTGATGGGATCTGCAAAAATAACATGGTGGGCATGTGGGGCTGTAATCATGAGCTTTTGAGGACTATCAATGTCATTGCTCTGTTCAGAACAGGGCACAGCTCAGAATGCATTGAACAGAGGGACTACAGGCTCATCATTATCTGCAGCAGGCAGATCACCCATGTCTATTGACAAAATAGAGTCATAGTGTCTATGCCTCAGCTGAAGCAACATAAGATTGCCATAGATCATAGGTGGAGAAGTGGCTAGGTCAAAGTCATTGTCAAAGAGAGGCAGGGGGAAAATGGCCAGATAGGTAAGCTCTTCTCTGCTGCCACTCAGTATGGTGGACTCACCAGACTCTTCTTCCAAAATAGAGAAAAAATTGAGGGTCTTATCATGTTGACATATTTCATAGGAGGGCCCAAGTGAGTAGACTGTGATGATGATGATATGTTTGACAATGTTCAGCAAACTGGAACACTGATGATGCTGGAGTTGTACACAACACATGTTCAGAAAATATCTGAGGCAGCAATACTGTTACAGAGTAATAGTTTAAATTCACACCAGCCAACCATCCTTTAGCAGGTCTTGTGCACTCAGTTACAGTTTGGGATCCAATGTCAGGCATCTACACATGAATGCAGTGGCACCTGGAATATCTTTCATCCACAGCTCTAAGACTTTGTAAAATAACTTCAAGGGAAGTGGACTTGATATTGCTATTTGTTTGAAGAAGCATGCCTAAGTAAAGGTATTAACTGGGGTTGCCATAGTTGATGAAGTGGGCTTCCCTTTGTTATCAAAGTATTTTGTTCAATTTTTGCAGGCTTGGAGGAATTCAAGTGGGAATGACCCCAAGCACTCTTCTATATACTGCAAATAGAGGTCATTCAAATAATTTTCAGTGTTTTGGTTGAAAAGCTGGCATTCAGTAAGAAGTTCAAACAACTAGGATGCATTCAGTACCAGCAAGATGATGAAGACACCAAACATATGAGGCAACTGTGAAGACCTCAGTAATCATGATGAATCCTTGGCAACTATAGTTGCCAAGTAGGATTTAAATTAATCAAGATTAATCTGAAATTCCAGAAGATAGACATTGAAGAAAAAGGAAAAATCACAATGTGATTAATCCTGACCAGCACCTAACAAAATAAATCTGCATCTCATGCTGATTATCTCCAAAGTAGAATGTGATTATGAACTCCATCAGCATGATAGTACCTAATAAAGATTAATTGGGACTAATCCCTGGCTCTAGTGGGGGTGGGCAAATCAACTAAACTGAGTGATGTATTTGTCCCTATTTGTTCTCACTCAGCAAATTCCTGTCAAGTGACATACTTTATTCTGAGCCTATTACTCAATAAAATATTCTGTCTTTTTTGTCAAAAATCAGGGTTTGAAAATACAAGAAAAAGTATTGATCTCAATTTTAGCAATTATGTCACAGTAATGAGTTATTGATTGGATCTCATGCTCAAGAGCAGTATAAAAAAATCTGAATCAATGAAATCCATTATTTTAGTGTTCTGAACTGCTCTATAAAATTTTATAGAGATCAGTCTAGTGGATGTGCCAGAATTGAGGCTTCAACAGTAGTTCTTGACAATCTGTGACAAACATGTTATGTCACACATCAAAATACATCATTAGTCTCAAAGCATGTTGTGTTGGTACATAAATACCCTCATAGATCTTCATTAACCAGGTCGGTTGCTCCCAATAGTTGATTAGGGGTGCACTAATGTTCTGAAAGAAATTTTTCTGGCACATATTATCTCAGCATATACCCCTTAATTTATTAGTCAACTTATGACCACAATATTAATCCTCCATGGGCCATATCACTGCTAGAAAGACCTCAAATGCAAGAGCATGGCACATGCATCAAAATACAATCAGAATCATAATAAGGAAAATATTTCACTATCTCCTAGCCCATTATCTCCCTGTCAGAAACTCTTGAAGTCATGGTATAAGCCATATTGAAATGAGAAGTAGGGCTGTTCACTGTAACTACATGTAACAGTGACAGTTAACTATATATAGCTTCACTGTACCATACTGTAGGCCTATGCAGGTTTGATCTGGTGGGGACAATTGTGATACAGTGAAGCTGTAGTAGACCTATGAGCAACAGCTGGTATAGCTGTGACATGGCCCCATGACATCACTCACTATCAATGTAACTTGATAATGATCAACCCTGTTGTTTTGTCTCTTACTCCACTCATGATGAACCTTTGCCATGTTCTCCAATCTACAGATGTGATAACAGTGATTCATTTTTCTTGCAAGTGTGACTTGTTGTCCTTGCAAGAGTAATTTGTCAACCTCATGAGAGTGACTTATTGTCCTCATGAGAGTGACTCATCATCCTCCCAAGTGACTTATTGTCCTTGGGTTTGACCTTGTGCTGGCCACTCACCAATGATAAATGTTCCTAGCCCTCTCAGCCTATCAGAAGACTAGCAATTAGGTCATGTGTCAACCTAGTCCATGTGCTGAGGGTTTATTGTTCTAGAGCATTTGATTATACTCTAAGTTTTAGCTGCCTCATGCTGGGCCAATGGCAAGTCTAGTGAGCCCAATTTCCCACTATTTGCAATTTCAGAGCTGATCTCATGTTTCACAGGTCCCTTGCATGCCCTGATGACAGAGAGTTTTGAAATTTACCCTATTATGAATATATTTAAGAGAGATAAGATGTATTTGGGAATTATTGTCTAAAGTCATCAGTTCTGATACATTTTGTTGTCTGCCCTCTCAACCCTCTGTCAAATAGATCAGCTGCCATTTACCCAGGCACACTCTGCTCCCAATTCTTTGACTCCTGTCCCAATGGACACCAATAAACCAACCAGTATAAAGGCTTTACTCAGAGAGAAATACTGTTCTCATAATTTCTAATAGTTGAACCTCCTTGTCATGCTCAAAAGCATGGTGGTCAGCTGCAAGAGGCCCTTGTAGCTGAAAAGCAGGATGAGGATGGTAATATTTTGATCTACTTTTCCACTGGTGCCAATTTACATTCTTACCTGTCCTGAAAATCAAAGTCAAATATAGAACTTGCTGGTGCTGAAGACTCTGCTGATAGCAATGACACTGATTACAACCCTGGCAATGAAGAGGATAGTGATACTAGTTACTCTAGCAAGAATGACATACCAGAAGGTCAAGACCTTGAGACTCAGAAAATCAACAATGATGAGGTACAATCTCAAGGATAATATCAATGTTAATCCAAATGTTGACAGAATTTCATACCAAGGTTGCCAACCTTCTCCCTAGCAAGATTCCAACTGGTAAATGCAAGCAAACACAATCTACAGCAGTCACTGCAAAACCAGTGCCCAAGAAAGTTCATTTGGGAAATAAAACTATGAATGAGCCTCAAGTAAGCCTTAATTACAATATCAATATACAAACATCAATTGGTTGCTTCTATTGATACTAGGAACAACCTATGTTGACTCAGGCCCTGGGCACATCAGGTCGTACTCAGAATCCTGTACACTATTTTTGAGTATCTCTCTCACAGGCTAGATAGCTTTTTTTTTTTTTTTTTTTT
>KQ961983.1:277664-292310 GCA_001563735.1 Leucoagaricus sp. SymC.cos | reverse complement strand
ACTAAGATAAATACAAATGGTCACCAAACTCTAACTAAGAATCTATCAGCCTTAGCTACCAGAGAGACCGTCCATCAAAGCTCAGCTCCAACGATTCCCACTCTCTGGTCACTGACCAAATGGAGGTACTAGGTGATAGTCAATCCAAAGGGGTTCAACCCAGCGGCGTTGGGACAGTGCATGTGTGGACTAGCCACCAGTGTGGGAATGTACAGTCACCCATCGTGATTAACGACGAGCAGTGAGAGGGCATGGGGTTCCCTCAAGAGATGCTGGCGCGTAAACACGAGTGCCATGGGGTGACCATGATGAACTGGCAAAAGTGCAGGGGAGCATAGCTACAACCCCACAGAAAAGAGAAGAAGGCAGAGGAGCGAACTCAACTCAATGCTGGACAGGCCCAGTGCTATCGCTCACCAGACCGGAAAGAGAGTGGACCAGGATAAAAGAACCCCAGCCCGAAAAAGGGAGAGTGAGTCAAGTGCAATGAAGCACTCGACCAAAATAGCGGCAGCTTATTCAGCTGAACCACAGATTTGGGGTCATGAAGGTGACTGGGGGGCAGGCATGGCCCAAGCACACCAGAGCATGCTCAGACCAGCGAGAGAGTGCTCTAACTGACCGCCGAAGCAGAAGGGAGCAGGAGAGAGGAAGCAGAAGAGGCAGAAACTGCCTCCCCCACTAGGAACAAGCACAGTGGAGGAGCGAGCTCGAACTCAACACTGAGAGAGCTGGTGGACATCACAAGCATCCCAGTGGCGGAGTGGTAAGGACCAGATGTCGCGAACCCTAAAGCGACAGAATATGCAGTCTGCAAGTGACCCTAGGAGGGTGGCAAGACTGTGAGGAAGGATGCACCCCAGAGCAAAGGTGGTAGTACATGGGAAAGGAAGGGTTGCACAGGCTAGATAGCAAACATGCTGACAGAGCTCAGTATTATAAGTGTTATCATGGTAATCAGGTAACTATTGAGATTTTGAAGGCAAAGAAGCATAACCTTCAAGGTGTGATTGTTGCAACATTGATATCAAACCACTATTTATGAAAGTTTGTTATAAATCACATAAGACTCTATGTACACATGAAACAGTTTACTGACCTGAATTGCTTTCTCTATTATCTCAAGACTCGAAACACTCCTCTTAGTGAGCTTGAAAAATAAATATCTAATAGAACTGTTTCTCTGGTTGGATTGGAGGTGGTGGAGGAGATGAAGACATTCCAAAGCTTGGGCCTGTTACAACAATCAATCATCATGTTAATGGAGAAGCAGAAGAAGGTAAGCTACTTGAATTGTTAATTTTCTTGGGCCAATGCATTCACAAATTCTTCAAAAAGATTCAATAGTCACAGTCAACATTTGAAAATCATCTTATCAGATAGATTATTGCTTGTGATCAATCTTTTGATGAAGTTGAAAAGTCAGAATTTCAGAGCCTCCTGGAGTATATATATAGTTCAACAATCACTCCACTGAAAATTTCCAGCTGTATCACTGTTTCATGTCAAGTTTGTGAGATGAGTGAGGGATATATCCAGGAAACTCAGAGCATGTTTCAAGTACAGTTGCTGATTTCATATCCTGTTGTCTAAGAGACTGAACCTATGAATAGACTCTTAAGTCAAAGATTAGTATCTCACTAGATGCATAGACATTAAGCAATCAGATTCCTTTTCTTGCAATAGTTGTACACTATGTAACAAATAATAGTATCCTAGAGGAACTTCTGATTGATTTTCAAGAACTGATTGGTCAACATACTGGCAAAAATATGACTGCTGCTGTCTGAAAAATGTTGGAGATGTATAGCATTTAGGACAAGGTAAGTCTTGTTTTCCTCTAGTATCACTCATTCATATAACTCATGCTATGTTGCAACTTGCCTAGATGAGGACAATCATGATGGATAATGCATCAAATAATACTACTCTGATGACCTCCCTTAAGCTTTGCTTTGATACTGCAAAGCTTCCTTTTAATTCTGTATTTTCTTGTCTTTGATGTATGCCTCATACAATTCACTTGGTGGCATTGAAAGTATATACATCTATTAGCTAACACTCAATTTAATCTCACAAAATATAGCTTCTTGACTCAGTTGACACTTTGTCAACTAATGCTATTCAGCTTGCAAGAGGGCATGCTGAATGATACAGAAAGTCACTGGTATAATGCAGAAACTAGTAGATCTCAGCAGTGGGTAGCATGGTAAGATCATAGTTGATGAGGGTGTGTTGAAGATGATGATCATTCCTGTAGATGAGGGATACACCTGGGACATATACAAATAGTTGCAATATAAATTTAAGATCCAGGTCTGCTGAGTGTAGTGAAGGGTAACTAGCTCAGATAACACATCTGGGTTGATCCCAGGAATAGATCAGGCAAAGTCCAAAGGTGTGTTGTATAGATTTTTAGGTGCATTCAAGTTGACAGTAGACTTTATAGAAGCTTATGCACAGCCTAGCTTGATTTATATAATGGTATCTTTTACATTGAATTGGCAGGGAAGAATAGACATACTATTCTCCCATCAAGTATGCCAACATGAAAGCCCAGTCTCAGCTCATTTTTGTTGATAATGAATTGCAATCTGAATAAGATATCATCTTGTGGGTTGAGCATTGTAAATAGCAGATAATGCTTGGGTGTTGTTGAGTTCAAGTCAATGATGTGTATGTGACCATCCTATAATATACCAAATAGCCATCCACCACCTGGGAGGGCTACAGCACATCTCAATGTTTTTTAGAGCCAACAAACTAACTTCAAAAATTGAAGGCATTTAGCACCTGTTGTAGACTCAGAGTGTCTTCACAACATTTTTCTTGAGCTCCTCAGATTGCTGCTGCTCATTTGATGTAATTAACAGTTAATGAACCACCAGCTTGATTCAATGGAATGGCAAAGGCATTTGAGAAAAGACTTAGACTTTGCAATATTGATTATCACTTCACACATCCATAACTATTAGTTAGTTTTTTTGACAGGACACAATGAATGTATGCTCACTTGTAAGATCCCTGATAGACTGATAGTGCAGAAGCCTCCCTTGGAAAGTGGCAGAATTGAGAGGAACCATGCAGCAAATGCATTCTTTGAGAAGCCAGAAAGAATACTATTAGGCAAGAGAGAAAAGAAACTAAAGGTCTATAGTTAAGAGGAATTGCTTACTGGTGTCTCATGACAAGCAACTGGGGCAGATAATGGGAGGTGGAGACATGGAGATGCTTAAGCATAGCCCAGCATATTGTTGTATAGGTATATGAGGTAGAGAGAAGGCATGGCCATCTGAGTTCAATGCAAATACTCACAGATTGTAAGTCAAGAAGTCAATGAACTGACTCAGCATAGTAAAAGGTTCATTCTCTCTAAAATAGAAGGGACAACTGATGATGATATGTTTATGAGGCTCAAGCCAGAAGCCACATCAGCAAGTAGTGGCTTCTCAAGGAAAGAATCAGACTTGATAAGAGCCAATAGGAGTGTGGTTGATAATAGCATGTACAGCATGAGTGATGATGTTGAAATTAGTGACTAGTTGTGATGAGTCACTAGAGTCAAGAGAATAGGAGGACTTTAACTCAGAGAGCCAAGATCTCTCATTATAGTATTGAGGCAGAATGATACTACCTCAGAAGTGTTTGCTGTAAAGCATAAGGAACAAATGTCTATGATATTGGGCATTGTTATGAAATGAGTCTTGCCATTCTTTAAGACAAGAGTTGGTGAGTTTCTTCCTGAGATACAACATGGAGACACTAGGATGCAACTCAGCATGTCAATGATTCACCTTGGCCATAAGGTGGACTTTGCACAATAAGTAGCATAATTGTTCAGATTTATTGTCAGCAGAATTACAGTGTTAAGTTCTGAATGAGACTGAGAGGGAATAGATGCAAAAATATCAGGAATAGTCAGGAATGATCAATGTGGAAGCAGAGGCAGAGACAGAGATACAAGATCGATGGGAGCAGAAGAAGTTGGGAATGGACCTTGGCTTCAGCTTATATGCTATGCTGTTCTACTGCCAATAGTCCCATCTAGGAACACAGACAAGAAGGGACTTAGAGGAAACTGAGGGGACAAATAGTTTAAAGTCGGAATAATTGGAAATGTCAAATTAAGTTGATTGTCAGACTGCAGAATACATGACTATAATCTGCTACTTAAATACCTATGGAAAATGTCAGAAAGTGATAAACAAAAGGTGAAATCAACAGAAAAGCTATGTGATGTGATGGACATGTGATGAAGACAACAGAGAGATAATGAAGAGGGATGACATATAATGAAAAGTGAGCATATGGAGGAGATGAGCAGTAACATATAAAATATGAATGAAATCATAAACAGCAGGCATAGTATAAAAGAAAATATGAAGGTGAAGCAGAAGACATCAGTATTGAGCAGAAAAGGTATGAAGGGGATAATTGACAGGAACACAAGGTGAGCAGAATTAAAAGGGAGCTAAGTGGAAATGTGTGGGAATATTCAGAAAAGAATAATATACAAGGAAATAGTAAGTTATAAAATGGTAGGAATAGAAAGGAAAACCAGTGGAAATAGTCAGTAATAGTTGGGATTGATCTGAAACATACAAGTCATAATATACAGTCACACTGAGACAATTTAGATGAGAGATACCAGAACTCCATCTCTTCTTTTCCACATACCACCATCATCCTTGGGTGTTGGTTGTGCATTATTTATTCTATGCTATGTCTGATAGCAAATACATTCATAACTTAGGAATACATCCATGAGATGAGGATGTAAATGAGTCTGGGGCTGAGATGTCAAGCTCTACATCTTCTCAGAGGGGTAATGCTGAGATGACAGGCCTCTCTACTCCTCATTCATCAGTCCTCCCAGCTGGGCCACCTGACCCCATCACATTAGTCCCTCACAAGGGCAAAGGCAAGAAGAAGCAAAGCTCTGTTGTTGTTGAGCTTACACCCCCCAGCCTTGCCTAGCACCTTCTGCATCCTGCTCCACTACTCCTGCTTCTCTGACCCCTAGTTTGTCACCTGAGGCCAAAGTCTTCCTTCCTCTCTCTCTTTCTGAGGGTGATTTTGCTTTCTGTGCTAAGACAGTCTCCTCTTTCTTCAGCTCTTCTTCTGTCTTGTCTGGTAAGATGCTGAATATGGTTTCTTCTATCAATCATGCTCTTGCAGCCTAGTCTGGCAAGATCTGGGCTCAAGATTGTAATTGTTTGTATTTTGCCTGTACCTTGTCAGTTACAGTGAGGTATGTCATTTTCTTGCAGTGGCACATGATGCCCCTCAAGAATGTCCCTAATGTACCTACTTTTGCCTCAATGCTGGATGGGCTGCTGCCTCATAGCTCTGTGCAGTCACTTCTTCTGATCTATGGAACAGCTGACTCAGCTGTCTCTGCCTCCTCTGCTCCTGTGCATGGTCCTCCCTCTGAGGCCACTGTCTGCTCTCCTCTGGCTCCTAAGTGCACTCCTTCTCTTAGGCCTGCTTGGTCTGCCAAGTATCATCGTTCTCTCTCCAGTGCTAAGCATAGTTACACTGACACTGTCTGTGATGTCACATCTTTGGTCAATTTGGCCAAGACTGTCCTTGACCTCCCTTCTGATTGCTTCATTGCAATACATCAGACATCTGTTCCCCTGGCACTCCCTAAGTGCAAGATCAAGTCAACTGTCCCCAGTCCTTCTTGTCACCAAGTATTAGTCAAGATTGACCCTCTGCCTTCCTCCTCCTAATTCCCAGCACTTATTGGGGCCACCAATCATTCTCTCAGCAAGAGTGATCTTTGGGTCAACTCATGCCACTTTGCTTATGGGGAGATCTCTCTCCTCACATCTTGAGTTGTCTCCCAGGCTGAGATAGACCTAGTGAAGGCTAGTATTGCATGCCTCCTCTCTCATACTCATAGTAGGGTTGAGGCTTCTCTTCCACATTCATGATCTTATCTTAAGGTCATGGATGTTCCTTTCTTCAAGGTGGATAGCCAGCAGATCACTGCTGATGACATATGGGCAGTCATGGAGAAGTCCCATATAGTTGCTTCCTTTACTCTTGCAAATAGTTCTAGGGTTATGCACAACTTCCAATGTGCTGATACTGCCACTATGTGGTTCAACATTCTCAATTCCCAGTCAGGTACTACTACTAAGCACTTCATTAGTACTTTATTCCAATTTAGCCTAGCCTCATGCTTCATGCATATGGCCTGCTCCCATTCCAGCATCCCTTTGTATCAGCATTGCTGGTGCTGGGGACATTCCACTTATACCTATTATTCTCAGGCCCTCTAATGCCCTTGGTGTGCCAGTCCTCATACTGAGGCAGGTCATCAACAACATGCTGCCTGCTGCAGGAATAACCCCTCTATGAAGCTGCCCCAGACACTGACCCCTATAGGAGCCCTATGCCTGCATGCCATGTGTTGTATGAACTATAGGGGGGATCACAGCACTAGCAACTGATATTGCCCATTCTAGCATCACTGCTTCAACTGGGGGTGGCTGGCTGAAAAGTCAGCTCCTGCAGACAGAGGAGAGGTATTCCAGGAGATTTTCCAAAAGACATCAGAGGAGGAGTAAAAGAGTAGGTGAGCACTCAACCAGCACTAATGAAACCAAAATATCACCAAGGCCCTTGTTGCATTTGAAGAGAGGGGGGCATCTGACAAGGTTGATTACAATGGACATACATATTCACTAGCTGTTTTGTACTATATGTAGTTGTCTTTGGCTCTTTCTCTGTAACAGTATCCTAGCCTACTAAGCTGGGTGCAGACTGCTATCATGTACTGCATTATAAATTTCTGATTTAAAAATAAAAATAAAAATAAAAGATACCAGAACTCAATAGACTGGGTTCTAGATTGTTCTAGCCATGGGTGCAAGGCTTTGGCTGCAGCTAATGAGTGACTTTGGCCAGTATGTATAGAAGGGTATAGAAGGATCCATGATGATGAAATATGATCAGTAATGACCAGAAGGTGATTGATACCAGAGATGGTAGTGGCTTTGCAAATTGCAAAATATTGAGCAACAAGCTCAGCTTCCAATGAAGTACATCTGCCATTAGGGATGGCAAGGAAGTGAAGAAGAGTGCCATTGCACCAGATTTGATAGCAAGCATTCACTTGCCTGTTAGGATTGTTAGGAAGACTACTGTTAACAACAATGACAGCAGTGTTAGGGAGAGAGTGAGCAATTGATAGTTCTGTTTCCAGCTGCTGAGTATGAGTACCAAGTTCCTTGAGACTTGACCTGTTATACTCAAAAAAGTAAAAATAACTAGAAAAAGAATCTAATAAACAAAAACTAGGCTTATTAGAGTTATCTAAAGGACAAAAGACTTCAGAATTATTGAGCAACAATGTGTCAGCCTCTATAACTAACCCTGCTACTGCCAGTTTGTCACTTTCAGACATCATGTCAATAGACCTAGGATGAGGAAGAGTGCCCTTAGCATTTTTAGTGCTTAGAAGAGTATGGATGATGTGTGAGCAGTCTAGGGTGGCATAATGAAGACTAGACTATTTAGTAAGTTTTTTAAGATAGAGATAAACACAGACCAGCCCAGCAATACATTCAACTCCACTAGAAGGAGAGGTATGGAACATGTCTGTGATCTATAAGGTAGCATTTTGCTGCATATGTCAAAGTATTTGAAGTCTGGAGACAATAGAGGCCTCTGAAAAATACCACATATAAAAACTATAAGTGGCAAGAGAGACAACACATGAGCAATAGAGCAGTCATTTTCTATGCAGTAGAAGTCCTCAGATGGAATTACCAAGGATTTTCATAGCATGGACAGAGGATAGGGCCTTAGTGACCAGTAGTGAACATGTTCATTGAAGGAGAGTTGTCAATCAAAGTAAAAGCCAAAACAATGCCAATATTCTTTGGGCTTTAGAGGGGAAGAGGCAGTAAAGAGAGTGAATCCCAGGTTAATGGAAAGCTTATTGTCCTTGAGGATTTGAGAGAAATTGTATACTTTGGTCTTCTCATGTTTGAGTAATAACCCAAAGTCATTCATGAGCTTGACTAGAATTCAATAGGCCATAGGGATTTTGTTGTGGCACTCTCACCACATTTCTTCTTGTCCAATAATAGTTCTATCATCAACAAATGAGAGGAAAGAGACTAAACTAGCTATGTTCTAAGTAGCTAGATAAAAAAGGAGAGCAATATAAAGTCTAGACAAAATAGACAATAAAGCAGAACCTTGTCTAATGCCAGTGTTAGCATCAAAAAAAGGAGAAGAAAAAATATTGTACAAATATGTTGGGGATTAACCTACAGGATAGTTAGAAAAGAACTTGGTAACCTCTGAAGCAAAACCTTGTTTTTTAAGAATATGAAGAAGCATATTATGATTCAAAGAAGGAAAAATTTGGGAAACATCAAAAGCTAAAACACTAGTACATAACTTTTTTGCCCACCCTGCTCATATGAGGTGGATAAGATAAATGCAAGCATCTTTAGTGCTTCATTGAATAATTTCCCCCATTTGACAGGGATGAATGGCATGATACTTGGCAGCCTCAAATTGCATTTATTTGGCTAGCATTTTTTCAAAGAGTTTGCTGATTGTGTTGAGTAAGATGATAGGATGAAAGACTTTGGGCATAGAATAAGAAGGTTTGTTGGGTTTCAGAATGACAATGGAGACCAATTTCTTGAAGTGTTTAGGCCAGCAACCAGTATTCAGATAGGCATTGACAACTTGGAGAAAGAATAGAGGAATTTGTTTGTCAATTTGAAAGAGATGCTTAAGATGAAACTATGAAATATGGTCCATGCCTGGAGTAGAATTATTAGCACAACTCTTGAGTGTTTCAAGGATTTCAACTAAGGAAAAAGGGGTCCATGTACAGGTAGGTATGATATCTAGGTGGTCCAGGACAGGTATGTTTACACTTTTATTGTTAGCAGAATTGTCAGTGCCATCAAATGCTTCCCAAAGGGATTTAATTGAGTGACAGTCCATGCCTTTATATTCAATAGCTTTGGCAGGGGGCAGTTTATGATCTTTGGCCCACACCATAAGGTCCCAAGGCCTCTAGTTTTCTTCAGCAATTTCTTCAATTTTTCTATCAAAGAATTTTTATTTAGTGGTATGGACAGTCCTCCTAAAAGCCACCCAGTTTGTCTTACTCTTGTCTCTATAGACCTTTAGAGCTTTAGCACACTTATTGTTCCACTATAGCTTAGAATGTGTAGTTATAAAACTCATAGAAGTGTGTTTATCTCACAGCTTGCCAACAAGGTCAGCTATCTACACTGAGATATTTTCAACAGATGTCTCAGTTAAAAGATCAGCTGACTGGAGCATTAAAGGCCCAACAACTAACTCATTTAAAAATTTGTCTCTTCTTCAGAATCATGTTTGATACCCTTCTTTTGAACAGGAATTTGAGCAGAATTGTGATAATAAGAGGTGTATGATTGGAGATGAAAATCAGATCAATTACAGTATTAGCTTTGGTGTGATCAAAAGAGTAATGAGTGGGAACATCAGTTTTTGGACAAGATAAGTTGAGACCTAGATCTATCATGAGGTCACAGAGTTAATTGGCAAATTTTGACTGAAAAGGGAAGTTGTGGTCCCATATATTGGACTAAATACTGAAATCACCACTGATATAGATGAACAAATGTGTATGATAAAGCAGATGATCAAGAGCAGTATGTTTGTTGTCAGAGTAGATGTTCATAAGGTAGTGAACATATTCTTTGTATGACAGGAAAAGGACTATAATGTCTTGGTCGAGATCAGTAAACTTGGAGGTGAGAACAGGTCTGAAATATGACAAGCATCAGTGAACATAGGCTATAACATAAGGTCAAAAAGAGTGGTGAGGAGAAGAAGGCACAAAACATAGCCAGTCAGGATGTAATGGTGTGCTAATGATATTCTTGCCTAAAGAGTCATCAGAAGAGACCATCTTCCTAATGACCTTCCAAGCAGGTTCCTGAAAGAAAATAATGTTCACTTTATCAGCAAAAACATTAAGAGTAGCATCTATAACTAAATAATTATGATTAATGTTGAAAGAGAGAATATTTAAACAGTCAAAGAGGACACTTTTCATTGAGTGAGAATGGACTCTCATCAGCTCCTGGCATTGATTTCATCATTATGACACTTGATAGCAATGTCAATACATTGAGCCCTTTGGACTTTAGCCTCTTCAGCTTTGTTAGAATGCCAAGTCTTATTGAAGCAGTTGTGCCAATACAGGCATCACTTATCATTAGCTAAATAGTCTCCTTTGCAGTTGAGATATTTAAACTTGTGAGGACAAGGCTCACCCTCAGCAGTAGCAACACATGGGGGAGTCATCTTCTCATTAGCTTTACAGCACCAGAAAGATACACAATGATTTTCAGTCTTGTGTGGACCAGCACACTTCACATATTGCCATCCTTGAGATCAGCATTTAGCAGAGATATGATCCCAATGCCAACAATTCTGACATTGAGAGACACTGGGATGCATATTGCAGATGAATATAGTCCCAACATCATTTTCAAAGTTAAATGACTTGTTAATAAGAGTTTTGGCCTAGGTACCTTTCTGAGAATCCCAAATATCAAACTAGATAACAGCCATATCAGAATGTGCAGATACCTTCATAATATGAGGTGAAGAGGTGAGAGAGATATATTAGAATAGGGTGTTCCTATCCATCACATATAAGCCTTGAGCTGAGTAGATCCATCTTCATGCCACTCAGGGGGAAGGGTAGAAATTGACTCCAACAATCTTCAGGTACAACTTCAACATAAGTATTCTAGAAGTAGGGATCTCAGTTTTGAGAACATTTGCAATCTATTGATGAATGGTGTTGACTTCAGTAGGAGTGAGAATGAGGGTGGTGTTGAAGGATAGGCCTAAAGAAGGTCCTGATTGTCCTTCAACAACAGAGGTGATATATAACTTGGAGTGTTCTTGAACAAGGCTCCAATTAACATATTCAAGAATTTTGTAATAATAATTAAAGCTTTCACATGTAACTATTTCACTGTAAGGGATAAGAACTTGCTTTCTGGGAGGTCCCCACATAGTTGTCTTCATAATAAATTTCTTTTTCTGAGGTTAGTTAGCAGATCCACTACTGGCTGAAGTTTCAATAGCAGCTTGATGCATAGCAACAATTTTATCAGTTGAAAGCCAATTACAATGGGTTTTAGCCAGTTCAACTAAATTAATAGCTTGTTTGATAGTGGCATTTGTAGAGGGAGAAGGTACATTGGAGCATATAGCCTCTGCAAATAACTTTTTTGGAGGGGATAGCAGGGTAGCCAGGGCTTTGGGAACACTCACCTAAGGAGAAATAGGTGAGGGAAGGAAAGTCAACTTGATAGGCAGTTTAGGAGGAGTGCATTTATCTCAAACTTTTCAGTCAGAATTAGTGGCTTCTTTCATCATGTTGATGTCTTTTTTTTCATGAGGCTGGGAAGAGGGAACAACTTCTTTTTTCTTGCCCTGTTTTTTTCTTTGAGTTGTATTTCACAATGCTAGGAAAAAACAACTTTTCCATCAACTGAAGAACAGCAAATGATTTGCTCCCTTGAGGAGCATATCCTTCAGTAATATTGAGATCCTCAATGTTAGTGTGGCCCCAGCCACCATCATAGATCACAGTCAAAAGATATGCCAGTTTATCTACAACAGCAGTGTTTGGCATAAATTTACCAATATTAACAGGAAATGCCTTAAGCTATTCAGAACATTCCTGAATGCCTAAGCATGTGTCTCCAACTGATAAAGTGAACTCCTCAACAGTAAGACCCTTATCATCAGTAGCTGTCTCAGTGCCTTTAGCAGTGAAATTGGACTGAGGTATTCCAACTTTATCAACTTCTATTTTGTTGTCAGCAGATTATGGCAGTAGCTGTAGTTGTACAGCCACTGTATATATATTAGCTTGTGAGACACTGGCACCAACAAGCTCAGATATGAATGGATTGAGTTTGGGAGGAGTGAGGTTAGAGATAATGCTTGTAGAGTCAAGGGTTGAAGCTGCATCAGCAGCCTACTCCTATAACTCAGGCAAGATGACAATGCTAGACTCAGTAGGTCCTAGTCTCACAGATGGAGTATTAGCAATGAACTTTTGGGTCTACCTTCATGTTTGAGTTGACAAGCTATAGCATATAACAATGCTTCTTGAGGTTTTTCAGTCACCACTTGGTCAAACCTCTAAATTTGATCTAGAGGGTGGTATGTCTTGGAATCAGTGAATAAGGCACAATGAGCAAACAGAATAGGAGAAGGTACAAAAATGTTTTCATGTACCTTACAGACATCAGATTGGCATATTCCTTTGGGGGTAGAGAAAAAGGTAGAGTTATTAAGAAAACTCTGACCAGTAGGAGTAGAAGGCTCATGTCTAAGAGCTTGTTAGTTAGGGGGCAGCAAACAAGTGTGTGCTATAGAGAGTAATTGGGAACAGAGTGGTGATGCAGATTGTGAATTATTTCTGTGACTTGCAATAGATTTAGCTTAGGACATAGCTGGAGAGTGCACACAAGCTTGGGCCTGGCCATGTATACTGGGAAGTGGTTCTACTTCTTTCTCAGATGAGGATTTATATTCTGATCCAGAGTTATTGGTCTATACAGCTTGGGCCATAGATGCTTCAGTAGCCTTGACATCTACAGCAGACATCTTGTGACCAGCACATATTTCAATGAGCTTCTTAACAGTGCTGAAACCAAAACTTCCTCCACCTTTCACTTTAGCTTCTTGACTACTATCATCCATAGATTCAAATATTATAATGTGTTGAGTATGCAAAATACCACTAGAGAAAAATGATGATAGTGGTACATGGGAAATAACCTGTCTAGGGGGCCCCTTGCAGGTAGCCCTTACTATTACTAGTGACATAGAATCAACTTAAGCCAGAACACGATTACTTTAACTATACCAGGCTGACCAGCATGGGATTTAGTCCTCTCAAGCCAGTGTGGTGTTCTCTAGTCACACTGCTATGGTTTATGATTACCATCACTTCCCATTACCCAGCAGCCAGTTCATTATGCCCCTGCAGGCCTAGTTACTGCAGTTATAACTGTCTGGGCTCTATGCCTCACAGGTGCTGCTACCAGATTGATCTCAAGGTATCACCAGAGGTACATGGCATAGTGCATTAGCTGTTGTCCAGCATCCTTGATCAGGAGATTGAATTATGCCTACTAACAACCTGAACTATAGAGTTCAACTAGATGTACTAGATCCAAACAGATAAAGAGTATTCTGTTCTGACATATCAGATTAGACTCTTTTTACCCCAGTTCCCTCACTTATTATGTCCTATTTCCAGTATGAACAGAGATACACCCCTGATTAAGCTCTTTTACCAAGGGAGCACCACACCTTCAGCCAGTATATCAGACTTGGACAATGTGTGGATATCCATTACACTATTACAGTGTGACTTCAATACACAACTTGAGACATAGCTGACCAAAGCCAGATAACCCCTTTAGGATCCTCCCCGGAAGTACCAGAAGCTAGTTTAAATCCAAGACGATACTAGTGACCACTTTGACTGGAACCACCTGGATGCTATTAGGACCATGCCCCCTTCTGCATTTCAGTATCACCTGAGCTATTACTAAGCAATCACACTTCACTCACTGATACCCCCAACGGGCAGAAATTAAGCCAACATCCAGCTGGGATCAAACTCAGGACTACACAGGAATATTTTTAGCACAGCATTTGCTATGCTGAAACTACTCAACTATATGGCTGACATAAAAATTCAGCTTCAGTGTCCCAGTATCATAATGGGAGTTTAACATTCATATTCATCAGAACCAGTATGCTGAGAGCTACAATACATATTTTTAGTACACTATATTTATATCATTATAAATTCTCATTGGGCCAGCAGAAGAAGTGTCAGAAGAATAGTACAGCAAATACTCAAAAATTTTGCTATTTTGCAAATTTTCTTATTTCCACTACATCTAATTCCAACCCTGACTCTGAAATTGGGATTCCCAGCCACAATAACACAACTTAATTTAGACAGGCCAGTGAAGAAATATTGTAAACACTAGAACATGGTGCCCCTCATAATGTCATCAGATAATGACAATGGCATCTCAGAAGTACCTGCATTGGAGGTAAAGGAAATATGAAGGAGAAGAAGAGGAGATGGTAAACATGCTGCAAAGAAGTATAGAGCATGAGATTGAGATAGTTAGTGATTATACATTCATGGCATTAAAGGAGAAGATGCCAGATACACTAGCCTCTGTTAATGTCACTCTTATTCAAGAATGGTGAAACTAGATGTTTCATTGGATGGATGCCTATCAGAGTGGCCTTGGTGTCCAGAAAACTTAGCTTCATGTCTATGCATTCAGTTCAAAGCAATATAAATCATATCACTGTATTTTTGATGCAGTTACAAATATATTAGATTAGATTAGATAATTAGTAATACACTCCTTTTGGAGATATCTATCTAAATATAAAAGGTATAACATTACAATGCCAACTGTCACAAGGTTCAATGAAGTAACTCTCTCAATTTTGGTCAAAAAAAAAAGTTGTCTTTACAATCTATTTAGACCACATCAGGAAAAAGGAATGTGACTTGAGGTCACTTAAGGGAAATTTTGCCTTGAG
>KQ961983.1:264047-277505 GCA_001563735.1 Leucoagaricus sp. SymC.cos | reverse complement strand
TCTAACTAAGCATCTATCA
Organism: Leucoagaricus sp. SymC.cos; assembly: GCA_001563735.1. NCBI lineage: Eukaryota > Fungi > Basidiomycota > Agaricomycetes > Agaricales > Agaricaceae > Leucoagaricus > Leucoagaricus sp. SymC.cos. The sequence goes on along the minus strand of KQ961983.1, from coordinate 277,486 downwards.
GCCTTAGCTACCAGAGAGACCGTCCATCAGAGCCCAGCTTTGACACTTCCCCCCCTCCAGTCACTGACCAAACAGAGGTACTAGATAAGAGTTCGATCCAAAAGGGTCTAGCCTAATGGCATTGGGATAGCACATGTGATGGACTAGCCACCCGGTGCGGAGAAAATTGGTCACCAGCCACAAAAGCAGCCAGCGGTGAGAGGGCATGGGGCTCCCTCAAAAGAATGCTGGTGCCATTAGAGGCAACTGCCATGGGGTTTCCACAATAACTAGCAGAAGAGCAGAGGAGCAATGCTACAACTCTGTGGGGAAGGAAGAGAGAAGGCAGAGGAGCAAACTCAACTCAACACCAAAAGAAGCGCCGATGAAGTGCCGACACTGGAAGAGGCAGACCGTGGTGGTAGACACGGCCCGGAGAGGGAAGAGTGAGTCAAGCGCAAAAGAGCGCTCAACCAAAATAGCGGCAGCTTATTCAGCTGAACCATGGAATGGGGGTCACAGATGTGACTGGGGGGCAGGCATGGCCTAAGCACACCAGAGCATGCCCGGACCAGGGGAAAGGTGCTCAAACTGACCGCCAAAGCAGAAGGGAGCAAAAGAGAGGAGGTGGAGGAGGCAGAGTCTGCCTCCCCCATGAGAGAAAAGCGTGGTGCAGGAGTGAACTCAGACTGGACACCAGAAGAGCAGGGGGCGGGTGGGTATCACAAGTGCCCCAGCCGCGATGCTGGTAAAGAACAGACGTCGTGAACCCTAAAGTGACGGATAGCGCAGTCTGCAAGTAGCCCTAGAAGGGTAGCAAGACCACGAGGGAGGAGCACTCCAGAGCGAAGGTGGTGGTACGTGGGAAAGGAAGGGTTGTCATTTTTGGGCTTCAAGATACTTGGAACATAAATTCATGATTATAACATGCCTACTATATGCTCTTTGAAATATCTTATTATAAGAGCAGAAAAATATTAGATTAACCTACATTGGAATAATATCAGATAAACCTGAAGCAGAGAGAGAAAAGACACTTTCAAGTCACACTCAAGATGGGGACCTGGCTTGAGGAATTTGACTTAAATCTGCCTTGAACCCACTTCAAGTCAATCTCAAGTCACTTTTCTTTTTCCTAATGCACAGAAAGGAGTCTTTTCTATAGAAGAATAGAGAATTGGATTAAAACTGTTTTTTTCCACAAAAGTAACAGTGTCTAGGTGACCCACACCATAGCAGCAGCTGTAATGTGCTCTATGAGACTAGGCATGCCTTATAGTTCTGTTCTTATTTGTTCCTCAGGAAGTCACCCTTGAGCCTGGATCACTATCTCACTTTGAATATCTACCTATGTGGATTCTGATAGTTGCTACTTTGTGCCAGAATTATTGATGCAGATAAGCAACTGGGCTTAATTTCCTCTCTCTGGACATCATACTAAATATAATCCAACTTTTCTCTGTGAGAGACTTTCTCCTCACTTACACATCTCTCAATATCTTGTGTATAATCTTGAAAATAGAGAGGCAACTCTGAGCTCTCCCAGACTATGAACACATACATTTCTGGACCTCACAGTTGGTCATTCTCCTATTTTGCTTCTCTAAGAGTAAATCAAGTGCCCTATAGGTGCTTCTCTTCATGTTTCTTTCTCCTGTTACATAGAGATAGTCAGGGTGAAGGACTATCACCAGCCCTGACTTCCAAGTGTCTCCTCATTGAAAATCAAAAACAATATGCTCATGATGCCATTGGCATTTTCTGACCTCACATTCCTTGCTAGAAAAGGTTTTCATATACATTGTGTGTGAGGGGGGGGGATTAGAGTATAAGCTCCTTGTGCTCACATAAATGATCTCTTTCAAGGACCTATTTCAACTTTAATTGCCAGTACATATCAATCACATATGATATTCATGGTGATCCAAATGCTCAGAGCCTTTGTGCAATTCTTTATCTTTATCTTGATCTTGATCTTTGATTTATTGGTCTCAGAATACAGAAACACACTTGGCATCAAAAATGACATACAAGAGACATCCTTCTACTCTTCATCATCATCTCCCATTATTCAAACTATCTTTGTCCATCTATACACAAATCAATACTTCTGCTTCTTCACAAATTCATTGAACTCTATTTCCAAGACCCAACAAACATGAATATAATTCTCATATCATATCTCTCCAAAATGCAGTTTCCAACTCAATTGCTGAGATAGATATCTTGAAGCCACTTGGTTAACCTCAGGACAAGTAAGCTTGAGAGTAATGCTCTGGCCCAATCCATAATATATATAAATCCTTCATAGCCAGAATAACATCTAGAAAACAACACTGAGAGCCTGCAGTACATCAGAAATTCCTTTTTATTCTCAATCCATAGTACATGCTTGGCATGCAAGACATGAAACTATCAAGGATTAAAACAATTATTTCTCTTGGAGGAGCCAAAACTCTATCCAAAATATAGCTGTTAGAGCTCAATGCTTTTAGCTGGAGGCACTTGCACCAATGTGTTGTGAGAGGCTGCTGTCTCTATAAAGGTCAGCATGTAGAGTGGTGTCAAATTGTAGGATGATGGCAGATATCTCCTGGTAAGAGACATGAAGCTTGAGGATGTGAAGCATAGTGTGAGAGTATCACTCTTGATTCTTTGCATTTGATCCAGTGACTTTTGTATACCAAGGATGATCTGCACTGTGCATAACAATTATGGTGGGGAAGCAAGAGAAGATAATATGATGAAATACATTGTTGGAAATGCTTGAGCCCACAATTTGAAAAGCAAAACAGTGGAGGGGATTGCCAACCAGTGCAACTTCCACAGTAAAACTTTTGAGACAGTTTCTCTCTATTTTCCAAGAAGAAACTGACATGATATGACAATGACAATAGACATTGAGAACTCAGAACAAATTGGGATTATATCAATGATGAGGGAATCAAGTCCAATGACTTTTTGCTGGCGCTTCGAGACCTACTAGTATTGAATTGTCAATGAGCATCTAAGAGGTTAGTACTTGAGTATGTGCTTGCTGCCAATTAACACAGACACAATGCTCTGTGGGTAAGTAGATTCAAGGGAGCCCAGCAGTAGAGAAAGGCATCCAAGGCCCCCCTGGGAATGCTATTAGTACAAGTTGTCATTTTGACTGGTCAACACTGAGCAAAAAACTACAGCCTCCATTGAAAATCTACAGTATGAACTATCATTTCAGTCCTTGCACTGATACAGCTATTTTGACCAGTGAAATTTAGATCTATCAACTCAAGTTTTGTTTTTTTTGGCCACAAAGCACACTCACTCACTATCTTTACCATTTACATGCTACCATGAGGCCATCTCTGGCTTTTACTTCCCCCCCAGATCCTTTGCACACACACATTGTAGAGTCATTAAGTTTATAGGACAACTCTCAGATTGAGGGAATCAATGTAAAATCTCTATGATCTATTCCATCAATGAATATTCATTCATCCCTCATCTTGCTTTCACTCAAAGATGAGAAAACCAAACCAACAATATAATATTATCAAGCACATATTTTAAAAAAAGGAACTGAAAAAAAAAGAAATCTAAAATCCAAAATCCAAAATTGAACGAAATATGCCCAATCCAATCCATCCAAAAACATTTCTCCCACCCTCCAAAATCCAAACATGATATATGTATGTATGTATGTATGAATGTGTGTATGATGAGTGACAATAACCAACAATAGAGAAAGAACCCACAATTCCAACAGTATAGCACAAGAGAAATGGTGAAAAGGTATGATGAAATCATAACATAACTACACCTTCCAACACACACACACCCACTTAAAACGCCTGTCCAATCGGCATAGCAGACATCAAACTAGGCAGAGGAGGGATTGATGACAACATAGGTGATGGCAATGAGGGTGATCTAGGTCCAGGCATTCTTGCACGTTGAACAGCCAATCTACTACTCACATTCCTTATTGTTCCAGACTTTCCAACACTCCCCACACCACCACCACCACCGGCACTGGAACTGAAACTGGAATTCATGGTAACAGAAGTAAATGAAGCCATAGCAAGTGGCATAGGCACTCTAATCCTACTACCACCCACACCAACTCCTACTCAAACTCCAGCACTAGGTCCAGGTCCAGGACTGGCCCCGATTCCAGCCAAATTAGGGGTAAAAGATCCACTATTACTCTTTCTATACACCATCCCTGTTCCTGTTCTCGGTCTAGGTCTAATCGCCATTGCTGTTGAAGGTGGTAACCCAGACATTCCAGCAATCAGACTCATGGGAGCCAATATCCCATTCATGACACTGCCACTAGCGCTCAATCATAAATTGGAAGTCAAAGTTGAAGTGGATGCAGATAAGCCAGGTGAAGATCTCAATGCCATCAATGCAGGCAATTTTGGTGGTTGAAGTCCACCACCACCATTATTGTTATGTTGGAAAGAAGTGGAAGAAGTTGAAGAACAGAAGGAAGGAAGAACAGAAGGAACAGGAACAGGTGGTCTGTCACCTGGTGAAGCTGCCACTCGCAATTTGCTGGGGAAGCTGTAGAGGTCGCATGGACCCTGGACTTGTTACTTTTGCAAGTGCTGCTGCTTGTGCTTGAGATTGGGATACAGTCATGTTAGAAGCTGTAGCAGGTATATTTGACATTTTTGGTGTAGGTGTATTGGCAGTGGGAGTGGAAGAGTGGGGAATGCTGGATGTTGATGTTGAGGTCACAGATCCAGCGCTTGACCTCGAGAGTTTCATCAAACCAGAGGATGTTTGTTTCTTCAGTATAGGTTGAAGTGGTAATGGCAGTAGCATTTTATCTTTATCAAACCCCTTCTCTCCTCCAGGAGCACTCTTATGTGAAATAGACCCATTCAAGACCACATCATCTGGTTATGTAGTAGGAAGAGGAATGTTCAATGATGAAGCAGTTGAAGGAGTGTGAATCATATCATCTGAGTTCTGGTTGTGAGTATTTGATGAATCAATGTTCGGCAATGGTGAGAGTTTGGACTTGACAGAAAGAGGACCAGGACTACTCATGCTTATTCTCACAACTCTGTTCTTGCCAGGAGCTGAAGTAGGACCATTCCAAGTTGTGGGTGGCCCTTGCCTTTTCATAGATGAGATTGTTCTTGACTTTGTCATCATTTGTTGTCCCCATTCATCCACACCCTCCTCGCCTTCAAGAATCTCGTGATAAATCAGTTTACCTGAATATGACCACGAGAGAGGATGCCTTGACTCTCCCACTCTAGCATAAGTGCTATGACTGGTATATACAGATGAAGCTGAAAAACATTGGGATAAATTAAGTGAAGAGAGTCAGCGAGTAAGTGGAGATGGTGCATCTTCGTCCTTGTTAGAACAGAGTATGAGGAACTAGAAGAGAGAAGTAAGATGGTGAAGCACACCTATCACTCCAGCCTAAACCTGTTGTTAACCCAATGCCGCTTCTTAACAGCTGACCATCTCAGTGTCACTCTTTGCATTGGGGGGTATCCTGCTTGTCTTTGAGTACACCAGACATTGTTACTGTACCAAGTTTAAGAATTCGATTATTTGAGTGCTGATGAGTAGACATACCCATTGACAAGGTACCTCCAGGTCTCCCATCAACACCAGCTAGCATAGCTGATCCTCCCTTGACTTGCAGGAGAAGCTTGGAGTATGGCGAGAGAAACCCATGTTTGACCATTAAGTGCCTATCAAGCCACAAGATTCATCAGTCAATGATTCTATCAATACATGTCAAGAAAATGTGGAAGTGAACTAGTGATTGTAAGCTTCTGAGGACTATCAACATCATTGCTGTGTCCAGAACAGGGCACAGCTCGAAATGCATTGAACAGAGGAACTATGAGCTCATCGTCATCTGCAGCAGGCAGATCACCCAAGAGGAGGCTGTGGAGGTTTCCGGATTCTTCAGTCAAAATCTCTCGTGTCACGCCTTTGGGCTCAACAAACTAACTGCTCTCTGGTAATCAAGCCTAAAACACTCTCAACCTCAACAACACCTCCTTGAGTGTTTCCAACACTGCATCTGTACAAAATCCTGCACCTGATCTCCAAGAGCAGTATACACAGCAGACAACAACATCTCATATACATCCCTCATCTCTGCCATCTGTGGTCAATACATCAACCCCTCCACATCTATAGATCCAAGCTCTCTTGCCACACCCGCATGACCCTCTCATCCCTTTTTTCTCTTCTGACTACCCTCCTGAGCATCAGTCACAGCACTTTTCTTCTTCTCCAAATCCTTCAGCACTGCTTGCTCAATGCTTGATCCCCTTTCTTTAAGGTCTATATGCCCCACCAGTGATGTTGGCATTCCATCTGGTTCTTTGTCTTGTCATAGGAGTACTGAAAGGTCAGCTGTGAGAATGAGAGTACCATAGTTGTAGCCTGAGAGATATAGTTTCTGGTCAGCCAGACATGATGGAGAGTGTGTGTGTGTGACTGAGTGCGGGTTGGATAGACAGGTTGTGTAAGTGATTCATTATGTAAGCCCTCCATCCAATGTTCATGACAAACTCAGGAGACAGCAGATCCCCTTGGTATGCCTGTTACTGGCTCAGGTATTGAAATTGCACATCAACATTGAGCTCATTGGTGCACACATCCTTAGGGTTATGTAAGAAGAAGAAGAAATATATTTTTTTGATATACCAACATTGAACAACATACCTGGGAAGACCAGTATAGATGGCAGATGATGTGTATTGGATGCAGTTGGATGACGCAGGCACATGGGCAGTGTATTGCATCATCGCGATTAGCCCAAGAGCCTCAGAAGACTGCATGTAGGTCAACACCTGGCCGTTGAGAGTGTAGACACTCATCCTTTCTTTCCCACATACCACCATCATCATTTGTGGTCTTGGTCATGTTCATAGTTGCTATGTCTGACAATGCACAGTATATATGCAATCTGAAGAATTGTCCTTGGGATGAGGACGTCAAGTCCAAGTCAGAGGCTGAGATGTTGAGCCCAACTCTGTCACAGGAGGGTGATGCCAAGATGGCAGGCCCCTCTACTCCTCGCACATCGGTCCTCCCAGCTGGGCCACCCAATCCTGTCATGCCTGTCCCTCACAAGGGCAAAGGCAAGAAGAAGCATAGCTCAGTTGTTGCTGAGCTCACACCCCCTCCCACCTGCCTGGTGCCTTCTGCGTCATGCCCACCCACTCCTGCTCCCCCAGTTTCTCCTTCTCCAGTTACTGGCAGCCTTTCTCCAGGGGCGAGTACTTTTGCTTCTCATGTCAGTCCTCTCTCTGCTGCCTCCTGGCTCTCTGCTGCCCCTTCTGCTGCTTTGGTGGATAGGGTCACTTCCCTCAACGACTCGCTCACGGCCTTGGCTAGTAAGCCTTGGTCCAACCTGCAGGACCTTATGCGCTTTGCACATGCTCTGTCTGTTACGGCAGGGCATATATTTGCTGCTCAAGAGCATGTCCTGCCCTTTGATGACTCTCCTAGTGTGCCCACCTTGGTTTCGGCCCTGCATAACATGCTTCCCCATAATGCTCTGCAGCATCCTCCCCCAATCCATGGAACAGCTGACTCAGCTGCTCCTTCTTCCTCTGTCCCAGTGTGTGGTCCTCCTTCTGAGGCCACTGCCTGTCCTCTCCTGGCTGCCAAGCCTGCTCCCCCTTCCTGGCCTGCTCAGTCTGCCAAGCACCCCCCTCCCCCCTCCAGTGTCAAGCATAGCTATGCTGACACTGTCCGCGACATAACGTCTTTGGTCAATCTGGCCAAGACGGTCCCCAACCTTCCTTCTGATCGCATCATTGCAATGCATCAGGCTTCTGTCCCACCTGCTGCTCCTAAGCAGAAGATCAAGTTGACCATTCCTGGTCCCTCCTGGTGGCAGATCCTCATTAAGATCAACCCCCTCCCTTCCTCCTTGCAGTTCCCAGCTCTGGTGGGTGCTGCTAATCATTCTCTTGGCAAGGGCGACCTTCGGGTCGATTTCTGCCATTTTGTGTATAGGGGGATTTCTCTCCTTATGTCTTGTGTTGCTTCCCAGGGCGAAATAGACCTAGTGAAGGCTGGTGTCACTTGCCTCCTCTCCCTTGCTAAGGGTGGAGTTGAGGCAGCTCTTCCATATTCACGGTCTTATCTTAAGGTCATGGACATTCCCTTCTTCAAGGCAGATGGCCAACAGGTCACTGTGGATGATATTTGGACAGTCATGGGGAAGTCCCACATGGCCAGCCTTTTCACTCTTGTGAATAGCCCTCGGATTATGTGCAACTCCTGACATGCTGATACCACCACTGTATGGTTTGATGTGCTCGATTCCCAGTCAGGCACTACTGCCAAGCGCCTGATTGGTTCTTCCTTCCAATTTGGCCTGGCCTTGTGCTTTGTGTGTGCAGCCTGCTCCCACTCTGGCATCCCTTTGTGTCAGTGTTGCTGGCGCTGGGGACACTCCACTTATGCCTACTGTTCTCAGGCCCCCCATTGTCCCTGGTGTGCTGGTCCTCATACTGAGGCTGGCCATCACAATCATGCTTCCTGCTGCAGGGGTAGCCCCTCTGCAAAGCCACCCCAGGAACTGACCCCCACAGGAGCCCCATGCCTGCATGCTGCATGTTGTGTGAACTGCAAAAGGGAGCATAGTGCCTCTGACCAACAGTGCCCATTCTGGCACCACCACTTTGACTGGGCATGGTTGGCTGAAAAGTTGGCCCCCTTGGACTTGCAGAAGGCGATCCAGGAGATTTCTCAGAAGACAGCTGAGGCTGAGTGCAAGGGTAGGTGTGCACTTGGCCATTGTCACTGAAACCAAAATATCAACTAGGCCCTCGTGAGAAGGGGGTGTCTGAGCAAGTTGACTGTGATGGATGTATGTACTTACTAACTGTTGTGTGCTTATATAGTCATCTTTGGCCTCTAGGATACCTTGTAACAGTACTCCGGCCTACTAAGCCGGGACCAGACTGCTATTGCGCACCAGTATATAAATTTTTGAGTTTAAAAAAAAAACAAAAAAAAAAAAGAGAGTGTAGACACTGGGGAAATCTTGATTATTACCCTCAAAGAACTTGAATGTACCATTTTGAGCATTGTTGGGCATGTTGAAGGCACATCCAATACAACCAAGCTTATGTTTGCAGTAGCATGTGTCGTTGGGCTTGTTAGGGTCACATGCCTTTAAGCAGAAAGGATTACTACCCATGAAACCCTGGAATTCATCAGTATATGCATAAAAACATGAATTCAAATCAATGCACTTACGCCATTCACGGACCTGCACCCACTGTCCATTAAAGCTCCATGAAAACACAATCCCACCCATTAGATTCCCTTTCAAATCTGCATGCCATGAAGATCCATCTCTCTACCATAATTCTCCCCATTTAAATTAATCAACATCTAATCAATAAACAATGGGGAATATTTACAGTTGTTTGTATCACAAGTTGATTCCAAATATTTACTATGTACATCACTCAGTGCATCGTCACTGTTCTTCAACACACTTGCTCGATACAACGCAGCTGGTTTAGGAGTCTGCATCATCAGTTCATAATGGCATGTAAAGAGAGCGAATCTGACTAACACCAACACAATGAGTATGAATATTGTGGAGACATGCTATGACTTCAAGGACATCCCCATGGATATCCTTGTAGTTGATTGGAGGAATGCAAAGACGGCCAAATGATCTTTGTAAGGCTCACATTCCCCATTCTGCTGTCTGACAGTAGGACAAAAACTGATGGCTAAATTCAAGAAGGCCAGCTTGCTCTTAAGCATTATGTGGAAGACAAGTACCTTTGAGAGGAACCTGTATTTTACCGGCAGTCTGGGCTAGTCCATGTGGAAATCCTATATCTGCAACAAAATAGTAACCTTCAGGAATGTGATGCTGAAGTTGTTCATATATTGGCTGAGCTATACATGAGTCATGCCAGCTACTGAGAACATTGAGACTACATGCGATCATAGCACCTACTGCAATGAGAATCATGACAACAATGATCCAAACCATTGCACTCACTGTCAGTAGCAAAAGCGAACACAGAGCTCACAAAATGAGCATGTAACCACCCATTGTATGTTGTATTTTTAATGTTTTGTTCACTTGAAGTTTAAACAAGTAAATTTAGCCCATCTACACTTCCAACTGCACCTGTAAGTAGCAGATGATGAGCAATGATCAACATGTTCTGTTCTTGGAACTGATCACCAGTGGGATACCAGATCTGGGATGTGTTCATTTGGCATAGTGTTTCAAGAAGAATTTGAAGTGAAAAGATAATGTATCTAGGGGCAGTTGTGGGTGTGAGGGCAAAGATCTCCAAGTTGTGCAAGCTCACATTGTCCATGGTGGAGCTCAAATAGTGCAGAATCAACCCAAAGCCACCATATGCCTCTAAAAAAGGCATGATATTTGTGGAAGTGCTTCTGTGGCAATATCAACTCTGGTTATTGGGTGCATATTCCATAATCTCTCAAAACCTTTATCAAGAATCAACTGAAATGGTTCAAATTTATGTTTGGATCATTGTCCCTTCACTGAATCTCAAATATTGGAATTCAAGAACTATCAGGCCAACGTACACAACCCTCCATGTAAGTGAGCCATATCAGATTTGGATAGGACCTGGACCTTAGTGTTGCTGTGGCTCAGCTTGTGTGACATGCTGCAAGCCAATGATAAAATGTATCCTGCACTCCAGATTTTCATCTTCACCTTAACTTTTTTTTTGGTATGGATTGGAGATTCATAGAAGCTATTTAATCCAAGGCTATTACATTGGGTATCTTCTTCCTTGAATTGTAAAGCACAACATAACCCATCAGCTCACCACCTTGCCTGAGCCATCATGCAAATTGTGGGAGTAGCCACTCAGTTACATGTGTGATATGGTGTTTTGAGGCACTTGGACATGCTTGGTGGTGTGGACCTGTGGCATGGATCATGCTTTCATGTGGTTTGATTGTGTTTTCTTTCATTTCCTCTTTTGGTCATGTTTTTAATATTTCACCATGTTGTGTATTTGGACAGTATTTCACCGTGCTTAGGCACTAGTTGCACCATCAAACATATCTCCTTTCTATCTCTCAACCCTTAGGCTCCAGTAGTATAAATACTTGCCTGTAATTTGTAATTAATCATCTAATTCACTCTCTCATTCTCATCAAAAACTACGCTTGAAAGAAATCTTAAAGCATTATCTCGTTATCTCATCTCGACTTCATCCCCTACCCCTTGACCACTTTCCCCTTTGAACTCACTACCTTCCCCCACAAATTGGAGCCCACCACAAGGGGATAGTCATCATCAACCTCTATCCACTCAGCCTGACCACCCTATTCCCATCATGTCTGAAGACGCTTGGTCAGAAGATGAACTCTACATTTTAAAGACTAGAAAAGGAACCTACTTGAGAAAAAAGTCATTAACACCTTTGCGACTTCCACGGCCAATGAAAGCAACAAAGAAAGTAAAAAAGCCAAAGGACACCCTGGATGAACACGAAACATTATGAGAACATGCACAAAAGGAACTATTCAGTCAACAAAGCATTAGTTTTTCATCTATCAATACAACGTCAATGATGTCACCTACTATGCCAGCAGGGATTGTAGGGATGCCAGTTCCTGGCACCAAGCGAGCCCCTGATTTTGATTCAAAAAATCCTGAAGATTTGAAGGAATTCTTGGAGGAGTTTAAGGAGTTAGCAGAAAGGAATGGGTTGACAGCGAAAGAGAAGGTGAAGATGGTGGTGAAGTATGTGGATAAGGAGACAAAGGCATTCTGGAAGAGGTTAGAAGGTTATAATCAGGACTATGGAGTGTTGAAGAAGAAAATAATGAAAGCCTACTCAAAAACTCTACTCGACGACAAGCCAACAGTTGCCCACCTAGTCAAGCTCATCAAGCAGTCAGCCAAAGAAGACGTAGAAGATGAAGAAGATCTCGATACTTACTACTGCAAGTTTTGGATCATTGCAGTGGATCTGGTCAAAGTGAGTGTCATCAATGACAAGCAAAGGGACAAATACTTTTGGAAGGGCATTCCCCGTGATCTTCGCTATGCCATTGGCAATCATCTAGAAGCTTGGGACAAAAATTATAAAAGCTCAGAGGTGCCAGAGATGGAGAAGGCAGTGGAAGCTGGGAGGTTTGTGTTGAGGAAGGCAGCAGCAAGGGGGGGATTTGCATGAATGACAAGGAAAGAAAAGAAGGGGAGGATGGCAGAGATGAGTAGTGATGGAGAACTGGAATCGGGAGACAATTTGGAGGAAAGTGAGGGGGAGAAGCCGAAAAAGAGATCTGAGGGTGAAGTTAGAATGAGAAAGGTCAGATTTGAAGGAGGGAAAAAGGATGTTCGAGATCAGGTGGAGGAACTTACACAGAAACTTCTTCAACTAGATGTGAAGGATGACCAATATGCCCTGGCCTATGCACAACTTTTTGTTATTGCACCCGCTCTTACTGACAAACTACTACCACCACCTCAATTCAGCATAAACACAGCAGCAGTTATAAACATGGCTGCTATGTCACCACAATCCTTCACCAGCCACTCACATATACACACAACGGCACCTCATGACTCATCATATCATTTCTGCAAGAGAGTTGACTGCCACATGAGGACATGCCCCAAAGCAGCAGAATACATGAGGCAGGGATGGGTCATTCTCCAGTTGAATGGATACTATGCTCATCCTGATGGAAGCCGCATCGGGCGACACCCAGGAGGCCTCAAGGCAGCTGTGGACCTTAGACATGCACAAAATGATACTGCAGCTGTGCCCACTACCTCATCCATCACCCCACATCACCCATCAGCTACTTCTCATGATCGTCCACCTCATATGTCTACTGCACCAGCTACACCACCTACACCATCTGTGTTTACATCGTATATTGGAGCTGTTGAAGTTGAGGATGAGGAGTTCATTTGGGGTGCTATGACAGAGTTGGTGGGAGTTTTGGATGAGGAGAAGGCAGATGGTTTTGCTATAATGAGAACTCAGGGAAGGAAGGTGGTGGATAAGCAAGCTGGAGGGGAAAAAGTGGAAGTCAGTCAGAAGGCAGTGGAAAAGAAAGCAGTTAACACTCACTAACCAGCATATCGACTCGAACCAAAGATCACAGATCCTGAAGCACCATGACATGTCCTCAAATGAATTCTTGATGTTGAAGTTCCAAATCTCAAAGTTCGGGATCTACTTGTGCTTAGTGGTGATCTTCAGAAGCAAATGATCGAGAATACACATACCCAGAAGTCTCCAACAGTGGGTGTGGCCTTGGTGTCAGTACTGGATATGCCGCTGGAGTTTGCTATACCACTTCAAGAGGTAGAAGTTGTGGTGATGGGAAGGCGTCATGAGCTAGGGTTGTTGGATGAAGGTTTGGAGATTGTGATTGTGCAGGAGGACCTGTGTGAGGAGTTGGGGTTAGAAATCAATAAGAAGCAGAAGATGACGATG
>KQ961983.1:252117-263919 GCA_001563735.1 Leucoagaricus sp. SymC.cos | reverse complement strand
CATTTGTCGTGCAATGAGCACCATTTTGACTCTTGCTTGGGAGGCTGTGGCAGAAAGGAGTGAAGCTGGGGAAGGTTGAATGGGGGGACAGGAGTATGGACGTGGAGATTTCAGACCCAGGGGATGATGAAAGAAAGGTGGTGGTACCAACAAGGGAGAGGGGGGGTGAGCAGTTGAAGAGTGGGTTGATGGTGCTGAGAAATGTTGGTGAGAAGGTGGATGGGATAGTAATCCATGCGAAAGATGACACACTTACCAAAGCGATCCTCTCATCGGCTTTCACATACAATGCTGATGCTCAATGTCTTGCCTACAAGAGAGTTGCAAACAAGGTTCAACCAGTCTCTGGAACAATGCCAAGTGACGTTAGGATTATTTGGAAATTCCCTGAGGATCCATTGAACACCTTACCAGAATTATCCCCTTTTCCACCATCATTTCTGCCAGGTATTTGTTTGACACAAGAGAGGATGGACGCCTTGGGATTGCTGGAGAATGAGTTTTTGTGGGAGGAGGAGAGGAAGCTGGTTGCAAGGGTGTTGGTGCTGAATGAAATGGGGTTAGCATGGGATGAGATGGAGAAAGGATGATTTTGAGATGATTATTTCTCACCTGTGAAAATCCCCGTGCAGGAACACATCCCTTGGACACAGAAATCATTGCTGATCCCCCCAGGAATTCGTGAGAAGGTTATTGATCTTGTCCACAAGAAAGTTGAGTCAGGGGTATATGAACCATCCTACAGTTCTTATCGACACCAGTGGTTTACAGTTACAAAGAAAGATGGCAACGTATGCATCGTTCATAATCTCACTCCCTTGAATACTGTCACCATATGCAATTCACAAGAGCCACCTCTCGTGTACCTCTATGCAGAACAATGCTAAGTGCAGTCCATATATTCAGGACTTGATCTCTTTGTTGGATATGACCATCGCATGTTGGCTGAAGGATCAAGGGATTATATGATGTTCGACACACCTCTGGGGACGATGCGACTGACTGTTCTTCCTCAGGGTTGGACAGATTCAGTCAGTATATTTCATAACGATGTTGCCTTCATCTTGCAGTATGAGATGGACAAGGCTCTGAATTTCCTAGATGACATCACCTTGTTAGGCCCAAAGACATGCCACGAAAAACCAGATGGCACTTATGAGACCATCCCCAAAAATCCAAATATTCAACGTTTCATCTGGGAACATGCTGTTAACCTCAATCGGGTCCTTCATCATCTTGTTCACATGGGAGCTACAGTTTCAGCAAAGAAGCTTCAATTATGTCAGCCAGAGATCATTGTTGTGGGAAGGAAGTGCACTTACGAGGGGCAAGAGCCAGATACAGGGATGGTGGAAAAAGTCTTGAAGTGGCTGGAGTGTAGAAATGTTTCGGAGGTGCGAGGCTTCTTGGGAATGGCTGGAACAGTTAGGAATTGGATAAAGGGTTTTGCGGAGGTGGCAAATCCATTGACAAAGTTGACGAGGGTGACAAAAGAAGTGTTTAGGTGGGGCGAGGAGCAGAAGTTAGCTATGGAAGAGATGAAGGAGCAAGTCACTACCTGTGAAGCAGTTCGACCCATCAATCATGCCCTTCCCTTCCCAATCATCTTATCTGTCGACACTTCAGTAATCGCAGTCAGTTTTATCCTGGCCCAACTTGATGCAGAGAAATGATGATGACCTGTGAGGTTCAGATCAATTGCATGGAATGAACGAGTTTCACAGTACTCACAATCAAAACTTGAGCTCTACAGTCTGTTTTGAGTGCTGAATGCCATGAAGCTCTGGATTATTGGTGCAAATAAATTAGTAATTGAAGTTGATGCTCAGTATATCAAAGGAATGCTTAACAAACCTGATTTATACCCCAATGCAGCAATGAATCAATGGATTTCGGTGATCTTGATGTTTGATTTCAAGTTGGTACATGTACCTGGAGCAAAACATAAAGGACCTGATGGGTTGTCCAGGAGGAGGATAGCAGAGGACGAGGGTGAGACAGGTGGTGAGGGTGTTGAAGAGGTGGAGGACTAGGTAGATGAGGTGATCGGGTGTGGAGTCTGGGTTGCCAGCTCATTGGGTGGTGGTGGTGAAGTGTTGGTAATGACAGCAGGGAGAAGTGCAAGGAGTGATGGGGATGTCACATTGGAAAGAAAGAGGGAGGAGGGGGACAAGTTGGACGGATTTGACAGATTTTTGGAGGTCTGGAACAAGGACAATAGGATGAAGGAGAAAGAAAAAGAATTGAGAGAGATTAGAATGTTTTTGGAGACAATGAAGCTACCAGAGGGACTTACCGACAAAGCCAAGTGATTATTTATCAGACATGCCAGCAAGTTCTTTGTGCAAGGTGGCAAGTTATGGCAACATGAACATCGAGGAAGACACCAACAAGTGGTTAATGATAAACAAGAACAATATCGGCTGTTGATCGAGTCACATGACCAATTAGGTCATAAAGGGTTTTATGCTACACGACACACCTTGGTGATCGCTTCTGGTGGCCCTCTATCAACTTCGACATATGCTGGATCATCAACACCTGCCACCAGTGCCAAATACAATCTCTTGAACATATCATTATGCCCCCTACAGTTCAAGTTCCTGCTCCACTCTTTTGCAAGGCTTATATTGACACCATGCATATGCCTCCATCCCATGGCTACAAATATATTGTCCAGGCTCAAGATTCACTCACTGGCTGGGTTGAATGGCATGCTTTAACTTGGGAGACTGGCAGGACTCTGGGCCAGTTTATTTTTGAAGAAATACTGTGTCGATGGGGTGGACTCAAAGAGATAGTAACTGACAACGGGACGGCATTCGTAGTGGCCCTTGACTGGATCGCAAATTGGTATCACATTCGTCATATTCGGATTTCAGCTTACAACTCCCAATCTAACGGCATTGTTGAGACTACCCACAGAACTGTTCGTGATGGACTTGTCAAGATGTGTGCAGGATCTATCAAGAGTTGGTACAAATATGCTCCATATATCTTTTGGGCCAACCAAGTTACTACACGCAAATCCACAGGTATGACCCCTTACTACGCTGTTCATGGTGTCGAACCTCTCCATCCCTTTGATATCACTGAAGCGATGTTCTTGGCCTCTTCCATCACCCACCATCTCTCTGACGATGAACTCCTTGCTACTCAAGCTTGAATGCTTCAAAAACGTGATGAAGATCTCGTGAATATCCATGACAAAGTCCTTACAGCTTGTTACACCTCAATCCATGATTTTGAGAAGAAGAACACCAATCATATTCATGACTACAACTTTGGTCCTGGGGAACTCATACTGGTCCTCAACAAGAAGATTGAGCCTGATGTTGGACGCAAATGCAAACCTCGATACTTCAGCCCGATGGTAGTTGTCAAACATTTCCATAGCAGTGCTTACATACTTGCAGAAATAAACAGCGCTGTTGCCCAGCTCAAATTTGCAGCATTTCGACTCATTCCTTATCATCCCTGTTCTTGCAAACATCTTGACATCACAGAATTCATGGATCCAAAGGACTTGGGTGGTATCAAAGGTGATGACATAGCGGGATTGAGAGTAGTTGACAAAGACAACTGAGGACAGTTGCACTTAGAAAGAAAAGGGGAAGTGTGGGAGTAGCCACTTGGCTACATGTGTGATATGGTGTTTTGAGGCACTTGGACATGCTTGGTGGTGTGGACCTGTGGCATGGATTGTGCTTTCGTGTGGTTTGATTGTGTTTTCTTTCATTTCCTCTTTTGGTTGTGTTTTTAATATTTCACCATGTTGTGTATTCAGACAGTATTTCACTGTGCTTAGGCACTAGTTGCACCACCAAACATATCTCCTTTCTATCTCTCAACCCTTAGGCTCCAGTAGTATAAATACTTGCCTGTAATTCGTAATTAATCATCTAATTCACTCTCTTGTTCTCATCGAAAACTATGCTTGAAAGAAATCTTAAAGCATTATCTTGTTATCTCATCTCGACTTCATCCCCTACCCCTCAACCACTTTCCCCTTTGAACTCGCTACCTTCCCCCACAAAATCCAGCCAATCAAATTTTTTTGGCCAAATTCTTAATCTCTTGAATAATTTTTACACAGCTGCATTGTAAGTGGCTTGAAGCACTGATTGGTGTATTGTAATAAGAAATCTGGGATGATATGAGAGAAACAGAGAGCTAAGGAAAATGTGTCATAATTGTGACAGCTCAAGCCACTGGCAACACGGGACCTGGTATGCCACAAACACCTGCATGTTTGACTTTCAAGGCAGTCACACCAATGGGATCCACCTGCTTTTCAAGGAGAATCTGACTGGACCAGTTGTGCAATGCATCTTTGTTCCACTCCATTTTACTGATTTTATGAGTATGCTTGCCAACAGCCACTTGGGAAAGGCTGCAGGACCACTTTCACTTTCCAGAAGTTGACAGTCAATCACCTGCTATCTCATGCCAATTCTGCTTTCTCCTCTGATATCTGCCAGTATAGCATCCTTTCTTGGTCATCAAAGTGTCACAATCACTATCCTTGACTTTCCCATACTTGTTCACCAAACCAGGTTGCTAATTGGAAGCTCGAGTATGGGGGTGATTTCTAGTTGGAGAGTCTTTCCAAGCTCTCTTATGAGTTCCACAATATCATCCTTTCTCAGTTGCTGTGTCCTTGTAATCTTTGTCCTTGGGATCATCACTCTCATTGTCATCTTTGTTGTCATCATTGTCAGAGGGATTGTATAGGGGCCAAAATGAATCATCTTCCTCATATTCAATAGGGTGAGGAGATGTCCAGGCCTGATGCAAGACAATAATATTGAGCAGGCAGGAAAATAACTGCAGGAGAGTGTGACATCTATCCGGCAGCATATCCAATAGTTGTACACCTGCTGAAATGATGGCAAACTTTGGGTAGATGTGACTGACCAAAAAGGGGAAAGTATTATAGGAGAAGAGGTGAGTAACAAAGTCATCAGGAACTGGAGGCATGCCAGTTGTGGTCTGGTGTGTAAAGGCTATGTCTTCTATATTCTTCATAGGTATAAGAGTATATTGAAAGTCATTGCGATCCTTGAAAAGAGGTTCAATACCAGAATGGTGCCAATATCAACCAAACATACAGGAATGATTGGAAAACATGCTCTCTCTGCACTTTTCAAGATAGGGTCAAGAGCATTATAATATTGCTGGACAATAGCCTCCTTGGGTACAAGCACCCATCGACCAGTGTCAAACATGTGATGGACAGAGGCACCAGCTGTTTGAACATAGTGAGTGACAGGTTTCAACAGCTCAGATGGATGCCTACCAGGGAAGACATTACAATGAGTATCAAGATTCAGGGTATTGGCTTGCATGTTCCAGTGCCATTTGAGCACATCAAGCTAATGATAAATGAGCAGTGAGACTGAAGGTGGGGATTGTGTGAGAGCCACATACAATAACTGAGTCTGTCTAGAGCTTTTGTGGGATAAGATAGCAGTATTCAATAGCATGGGTTGAAGAACAATTCTTGACGAGGCAGTGACCTCCACTGGGGTCCACCACTTGAACATGTTCCTTGATATTTGGACAGGTGTGGTGTACAATGTGTGAATCTGGCATACTGTCTATGTCCATGATGAAATGAAATAGTGTGGGATAATGGCTGGTGGATGTAAGGAGAAGGGGAAATGGAACTGGAACTGGAACTAGATGTTATGATTGATGGTACCTCATTTCCATTTATAGATGGTGATGTCACTCTTGATCTGGACTCTTCCTCTTTTGGTCCTATTGAATGCCCTTCACTGGGCTGATGACTTGATACAGCAGCCATATTAGTGAAAACATACTGAAATGTTATCAAATATTCTGACCTTATTGTAAATGTATTGGATATTTATCATGATTATCATGATAAAGTCTCAATAAACCACATGGGATATTGACTTGCTGGCCCAGTGCCTTCCTTGTACAACCTATTGTTCCATGAACTCCCATTCTATTATTAGTACCATTCTCCTTTTAGCATTATTCTTTCTCTTTCTTGTAGCTATGCACCAGGCTGATGAGTCAATATTCTGCATGGCTTATTGAGACTTTATCATGATAATCACAATAAATATCCAATACAATCACAATAAGGTCAGAATCTTTGATAATATTTCAGTATGTTTTCAATAATACGGCTGCTGTATTGACTCACCAGCCCAGTGTATGATTCATTCTGATGACTCCCTGCAGTGGCCCAGTCTATTTCCACCATGCAACTCCCCTGTCTGTGTTTTCCTTGCCATAGACTCTAGTCCTCTTATAGCCAAGTATGCACCATGAGTCACTAGTATTTTAGTATATAAAGCCTGATGTACTCATAGTATAACCTCAAGTTATATACTAGTTAGTATTGTGCATAATCCTCTTGTGTGATCTCTAGTTGAGCTCTTATCAGTCACTCTCTTAAGCTCTGCTTGTGTTAGCTCATGCCTTGTACTAAGTATGTGGACAACTGCACTCTTACCTTTGCACATTACATCCTGCTCTATGCCAGTCCTTGTAGTCCTTGTATAGTAGAGTGTGTGATAAGGCCCACCAAATCTGATAGATAGGCTGGGTAGCAATAACATAAGTATATAACTTCCCTTGCAAATCTTTGAGTGCATTGTACTGCTGTTTCAGAAAGGCTCTATGCTTTATTACTAGGCTCTCCTTCACTGAGAGGCTCTATGCTCTATCACTAGGCTCTCTGCCCCAATTGGCCCTATGCTCTATCACTAGGCATCTAACCCTTGTATAGGTCCACCCAACCTTTAACAACAGTCATCTATTTTAGGACATTAACAAGATATTTAATCTGACAAAGCTTTGCTATCTTTCTGTTGTCCTATATACTGCATGTCACTGTAGAAGAAGTCATATCCCTGCTATATCCCTGACTTACCCCTCATACTTCTGTCCAACATTTTTGTTAGCATCTTAATCACTATTCACCACATTCTCCTATATCTATTCCAACTCCTCATCCTCTTCTTGGATGACTACTTCTTCAGACCTTTCTGATTCACTCACCTCATATTATGATGCTGCATATCTCACTTCACAGTACTACCTCAACCCTCACCCCTATCACTTGCATGCTCCTCTTTCTCAGGAGCTCCCTCAATCCCTCCTCTACCTTACAATCCACTCCTGAACAATCAACCTCTAGATGACAACCTACCATTCCCCAACTTCTAGCACAACCTCCACACTGCACTCCTTGAACACCAAGAACACCTCAAACACCCAGAGTCCTGACCCCTCTGTCTTGACCCACAGGACATACACCCCATCATTTGCCACCACCAAGCCCTTTGTGTTTGCTATCCCCAGCCAATGTACCCAACATAGCAGCAGCAAATCTGAAATGACCTAAATTCAACATTCCACCAACCTTCTTTGGAAATCCCAAAGACTACAGACAATGAAAAGAAGCAATTAAGCTATACATCTCTAACAGACCACTATTTAATAACACTAACAATGCTCTTGACCCTGGTATTGCTGTACCCTAGATTCTATCCTATATGGACAGACCAGCTGTGTCATAGAGATCTGCTTATATTGAGATGAATACAACAGCAGGAACATTCACTCCCACCACCTACAACATCTTCTGGACAGAAATGGACAACTCCTACCAACCAGCTAGCACTTAAGCTGATGCCCTCAACTGCTTCTCATTGTTTAAACAAGGATCTCAAGATGTTGAAACCTATATCTCTGAATTCTGTTCTCTGGTCACACAAACAGGAATCACAGTAGAAATGGAAAAGGTCTACCACTTCAAGAATGGTCTCCATCCCAAAATTGCATTCAAGGTCATCTCACAAAACCCCACAAATTCTCTCAATACTTGGATCACCACTGCCTGAGCATAGGCTCAAGTTGCTAAGATGGAAGAAAGCTATCTTGTGTGAAGCCACAGATCTATTAGAAGAAACATGTTACATTACAATCAGAAAAGTAAATTGAGACATTTTTTGACTCTGAGTTATTAGCTGAGCAACTTGTCTCATACCCAACTGCCACAACAAGACCTTATGGCAATGCATGTTGATGCCATCCAAGAAAGGATTCAGAACCTTTCTCTGGACAAAGATGAAACATTTCTTGACTAAAACATCTACTCTAACTCTGAAGATGGAAATGACAACAAACTAACTTTCTAAGAATAAGTCAAAGATGCCACTGAACAGTTATTACAAGAACACCTCAATGCCATATTCACTGAGGAACAAAAATATGACTGGAATGCAGGAAACTGCTTCTGTTGCCACAAACAAGGACACTACTGAAGAGGCAGTAATGTAGTTGGTGCCATAGAGATGTAAGTATTTATAATAAAATCACAAACTGTGGCTTGTAATGCAAGTTCATGGGGAGGTAAGTCAATAAGGAGGATATTCAAATAGAAAACACAGAGAAAAAGGGTAAATGAAGTTGTTGGAGTGTTGAGTATGACTTTAATAAGTCAGGAGAGCATTTGTAATAGAAAGCTCACAGCATGAGACACTAATCATTTTCACTTCAAGACTCGAGTTATGGAGCTACCACAACTACTACAAGTGCCAAAGAATACAAGTTAATGCAATCAGAATGTCCAAGTAGCTACACTTGACACTACAGATCACACTAAAACACCTCAAATGCACTGACTCAAACTGCATGACATCTTTGAAGCCAATTTGTAGATGCAATACACAAGGGGCCAATCTTTATAATTGGGCTTGTAGTTCTCAACTTATTGAATCTGACATTTATGTGATCTAGTTCTGACTTATATTTCTCTACTGCTGGTGCTCTGACTGGAGAAACTTCAATATACTTTTAAGCACACACTTTAGATGATTGTTTTATACATAATTCTCAGAGCACAGCTGTAGCAAGTAGGTTTCTTGCTAGACATACATCCTAAGAGATGGTTTATATATTCAAGAATGAGTTAGAAAACAAATACAAAGTGATAACAGTATTACAGTACAATGTGTAATAACTAAAACATTAAACAAGTATTATTTTAGAAATTGTCCAATCAGAATATTGTGGAAAAACATGAGTATGTGCCCATGTGAAATAGTTCTGTTATTAATTCTGTGATTGGCTCACTGCAATAGACAAATTTGATTCTGGTGGATCTGGTGAGTCATCTTGGAACTCTGCTAATCTTGGATTTGTTAAGGTGTGCTTCATGAAGCTTGGCAATCAAAGACAACATATTGTTCTGAGTTCATTGAATCATTCTATGTCAGCATATGCATGCATACATAGTAAGAAGCTTCTTGACATTGTCTAGAGACCAGATTATTAGCCCAAGTTAGAGGCCCAGAACTCATGACTGGTCATAGAATACATATCCTAATTGCTGCTGCTAAGTCTCAATACCATTCCAGAGCTGCCACTATCTGTGATCATGGGTACAAGATATACATAATGTTTTATTGTATACATGTTCTCAAAATCATTACCACTGCATGTGCTGACTTCTAAGAGATACATTTGATATGCAACATGCATGAGCTAGTGTCATGTGGTCTGTATTACTTAGAGGGATGTTGAATGTTACTGTTACATCTGTGTGCATTGTTATTTTGTACTGTAATTGCATTTTTTAAGGCTAATTGAAAATTTGATGTAACACTGTGCCCTTTATTGCCCCTTGCAGAAGGTCCTACAGCCAATACTATCCTCACAAATTGGCCCATGAATTTTGTCAACACTCAATACATCTTTATGATCCAGATTTTCCTACAATGTCCCTAGAAATGTCATCTCATACAACCTCAAGGGAAAACATCACCTCACACAGAAAAGGATATGAGAAATACATAAATTAGTTGACAATGCTGATAAAGACAAAGTGCAGAAAATTTATGAAGAAATCAACAATATTGATTCCTTCTCCCATGCCAATGCCCAAGCTATCAAGAATTTTGCCTAAGAAGACTTGCCCAGTCCACATCAAGCTCTCTTCTTCCACCTTCTAGATCAAAACCACTTAGAAATGCAGGACATTCTATAAATGATGTATGACTCTACCAGTTATCCAGTTAAGTAATATATCTGCCTTCCTACCTTAATATGAAATCAAACTCTAAGAAAAACACAGAAGTTCTCACTCTCCTTGACTCTGGTGCCTCAGGAAACTTCGTTGACCCTGAATTTGTCAAACTTCACAATCTTGAACCCCTCCTTTGACTCCTCAAGAAATCTGTCCCTATTGGAACCACTGACAGTACTATTAATGAACAAGGATCAGCCACTCATTACTGCTCCCTCTCCATTATTGTTGATGGAACTGATATGGATATAAAACCCAAAGTCATTAGCCTAGGACATCCTTGAATGATTCTAGGATATCTATGGCTCAAACAACACAATCCTGACATTGACTGGGGAAATAGAACACTTCATTGGAGACAACATCCTTGGAAACAAAAACAATTTCAAGAACTTGTGAATTTGATGTATGAAGACTTGTTAAGTTCTGAGATAAGGATAATAGAAAAAATCAGAAATAATGGGGAATATATACAGAAGGGTTGGAAATAGTCAGAATCAATTAATGCAGAAGGCAGAGAGGAAGCAGAGATGTGAGATCGAGAATGATGGAAGGAATCAGGAGCAGGCCTTAGCTTTAGCTTATGTGCTGTGCTGTTCCACTGTTGGTGGCCTGATTTAGAAATATAGAAGAGAGAGGACTTAGAGGAAATTGAGAGGATGAGATAGTTTAAAGTTGGACTAATTGGAAACATCAAACTGAGTCAATTATCAGACTAAGAAATACATGACCATTATTTGCTACTTATATACCTATAGAGAACATCAGAAAACAATAAACAAAAAGATAGAATCAACAGAAAACTACATGATATAATGGAGACATGTGATGGAGATGAGAGGGACATAATGAAGAGGTTTGACATATAATGAAGAGGATACATATGAAAAGAAATGGGCAGTGACATGGGAAGTATGAATGAATCATAAAACAGCAGGCATAGTATAAAAGGAAATATGAAGGTAAGGCAGAAAATATTGGTATTGAGTGGAAACAGTGTGAAATGAAGAATGACTAATTATTGACAGAATAAGAGATGAGTGGAAGTGAAAGGGAATAATTCAGAAATGTGTGGAATAATGCAGAAATATTTAGAAACAAATAATATACAAAGAAATGGTAAAATATAAAATGGATGGAATAAAAAGGAAAACCAGGAGAAATAATTGGCCATAGTTGGGAATAATCTAAAATATACAAGCTGTAACAGTATTCCCCCATTAGGGCTGAGCCTTTGAGGCCTAGCAAAATCAAATATGTGGGAAAGATCATGCATCTCCATATATAAGTTGGACTTGGTAAATTTTTGTTCTTCATCTCTTACTATCATGTCAAGTTCTCCTAAATCACAGACTCAGCAATCCCAAAGCCCTGTTTTTGGTGCGGCAGAACAACAACAGCAACTGGCTGAAGCAAAACAAGCATGGGAGAAGGCAGCAAGGAAGGCTGAGGAGAAGAGATTGAGGCTTGAAGCAAAGGAGCATTGGCAAGAGGAGGAATTGGTGCAAATAGAGGAGGAAGAATGATTGGAGAAGGAGTGTGTGGAACATGAGCAGATTGCACAGGCAGAGCATGAACAGGAGCAGAGAGCACAAGAGGAATGGGCTCAGGCTCTGGCAAAGCAACAGTGGATGGAGCAGAAAAGAGGGTTGATGCCAGGATGACTGATGGTGAAGAGCAAGGGCTGGGCCCAGCCTCAAGATGAGGCTGTGGTAAAATCTTTTTTTTTTTTT